>JASAMV010000181.1:0-36931 GCA_030248065.1 Rhynchonema sp. JSB1_4
CAGCCTAATAGTGTAGAGGTTGTTGCTTTCAAATTTCACACGGCCCATAATGTCTACCTTGTTATCATGCCCATCGGTGCGACATAGATTGTCAGATGCAGGTATAACATTGTTCTGCTTTTTCGCAGCTACGCATCACTGGTGCACACCATGGTCTACCACAAATGGCATGTGGGTCAGGTGCTGCCAGTGCTCATCATATTGTGGCTGGTTGTCATGCTTGTCTTCAGTCCGTGGCTTTTCTTTGGACGACAGGTCTTTGGTTTGCAACCTCTTGTTTTGCATACCCATGTTTGCAATTGTGTTTTGTTTGATCACAGATTGATTGGTACCCAAAACCCGAAGCTTATCCGGACACACATTTCGAGATATGCTTGGTGCAGGTGAGCATTCACAGCTTCATGTGCAGTACTTCAACCCTTTTTTTCCATTATTGTTTGATGGGAAAGAATGAACGATCAGACGAGACTCATTGCAGTACCCAAGCGAGGCCTGGGAGCGGATGCTGTTCCTGGTCGCCAACCTCGGTCTGGCATTTCTCCTGCCGCTGGTTGTGATGACCGTGCTGTATTGTGTGATATTCCTGAAAATCAAGGAACGATCGGTCGTGCAGAGAAAGGTACGTCTTCTAAAAGATATCGTGCACCCTGATTTGTCAAGGCAGCATTTGTGATTCCAGCTGACAGTGTGTCGTAGCAACCAAGGTGTCGAGCGGCAACATCGTATTCGCACACGAGTCACGCTGATGTCGTTCACAGTGATCGTCGTGTTTGTGCTCACATGGACACCCATATACACGTTGTACTTTTATGTGTACTTTGGTGAAATAGACCCCGACGCACCAGGTTTCCAGGTGGGTGTGGTGATGTTTCATGCGTGTCCTTGCGTTTTTAGAATGTTGTATGGCGCGCTGCCTGCAACACTCAGAAGGGAAGGTGTGCACACCGAGCATATCTTCTTTTGAATGATATGCTACTGGTTATTGTTTATATGTACATACGATGTCCTGGTAAGTATCAATATTTGTAGTTTATCGCCTCCGTCGCCCGTCCAGTGGTGCAATGGATCAGTCTGTCCAATTCAGCGCTCAACCCCATCGTCTACGCGTATTTCTCACGATCACTCAAATCGCAGTACGAATGGTTGCATCAGGTTGGTATATCATGCTCTTCATTGACCTCGTTTCACTTGTGTTGTTTTTTTGTTTTCTTGTCTTTTGAGCAGGATCAAAGTTAATAAAGAACCAGTACATTTGTAGATTTCGGAAATGAAGTTGCGCAACATGAGCCGTCACATGTCGAGGCGTGTGCAACGCACGGTGAACAGAGTGACAAGTTCAATGGATAAACTGGGTACGATTTTGTGCCTTGTTTTTTTGCAATTGCATAAAGTTGCCATGTTCCTTTGCAATTCAGGCACGATCGACAATCACCAACAGCAGGGCGCGACGATCGCTCGATTGTTCCAGGCAGAATGCAACTCGATCCCAACATCGTTGTTGTACGACATGCAGAATGTGCTGCCGTCACCGACAAAGTGTCTGTCGTCTGGCGAGACGTCACGACATTCGGTCAGCGATCGGAACGAGCTGGGAGTCGAAATGCGTTCGCTATCGTCCTCCACCAGCCAACAACGGCGACCACACTCCATGTCGACCATGTTTGGCGTGGCCATTGCATTCCCGTCGGTCACACAGATCGAACAGGTCCACAAACAATCCAGCATGTCCGTCCAAGCCCCAGTCCTATGTCGGTCCAATCGACGTGTCGCCTATCATCAGAGCACAACGTTGATCGAACCGGAGACAAGGTCGGATGCAGCAACCCCCTTGGTCAACAAGACCGAACGGTCGAATCGGTGCTCGAGCAGTGACGAGGGTGTTGAACTGTGATTGGTTCGTGGTGCATAGTTCTGTATACGTGTACGCACTGACATTTTTTGTTATTATTCTTTTGATTTTCGGCACTTTTGTTGCCTCATTGTTTTTGTTTTTTGTTTTCATTGAATTGTGTTTGTTTATTTTATGTTTGTGGGACCACTTCTCCCCAATAAGCTTTTTGCTTTGTCGGTGTTCAATAAACACTTTGAGACCATCAATGTCTGAAAAATGAGATACATGCTAAAATTTGAAGCGTGTTAAAACGTTATAGTGGAAACATGGCTTCAAAAGAGAACGGTTAAAAAACAGTATACGTGACGTTTCCAATCAGAAACCTATACACTAAATTGCTTCAACACAACAGGTATACATAGGTATGTAACCTTTTTCCACAACGCATTACACATTATATGGTTTGTGAGGTGAAATTTATGTTCTATGTCGTGTCGTGAAGATATGGAATCAACACAACAAACGCGTGATCAGCAGTGTTAATGTCAGGTTCACCGGGGTTATTTCCGCGCTTGAGCTACACGACATTATTTTGTGGTCGCGTTACGTTTTCAAACCGGTTGTGCACGAACACCGGCACAAACACACACACACACACACACACACACACACACACACACACACACACACACACACACACACACACACACACACACACACACACACACACACATGACATGTGTTGACACACACGCACACTGTTTCAGGTTTGCTCTTTGAAAACTAACGTACAGCATCAACCAGCATTTGAAGCTTACCATACCAACTGTGTCACAACAGTGGTTGTTAGAAAAATTCTTTCCAAAAGTAAAAAGAATTTTTTCAAATTATGTATGTATTTCAAAATTCAAAAATTTCTAGTGTAACTGATTGATTGCGTGTAACATTCATTTTAATCTTACACCATGTGCAGCTTATTTGCAAGGTCGTGTATCTGGACGCATTAATTTCACCCAAATTTTCCGTCCTGAGTGTTAGAAAACCGTATCAAGACACCCACACCTCCTGGGGAAGAGTACCTGACTACGGTTGATACTTATTGACCATTGGATATTGATATTCCAGCGCTTTATATGCACTTAGAACACACTATGAAACAAAAATACCACTGTTTTTTGCTTGAGCGCTAACTTTTTAAGGTGTTGGGCAGATTTTGGCTTGCATAAAAAACTTTTTTAAATTAAATTTTTTAAAGAATGGGGTTTGAAATTAAGAAATGTGTTCTTAACCACTGGGTCACACGACAAGCTCAAATCTAACGAAACCTCTTAGAACTGACATAAACTTCACCTGGTCAATTCGAGCGCATTTCCCCAATATGCCTGTCAACCGAGGCGACATTTTCACCATCACCGCTGTGCAAAATAGTGAAACATCAGCAAGCGCGGAGACAGAGCGTTTGCATCGAGAATACAACCATCAACGATTGTTCGTCATTGCTGTTACTGTGCTCGCTATCATACTGCTCGTCACACTGCTCATGTTCACAAAGTCGGTGTTGGTTGATTATTTTTGGAACACATCACGGGGTGTCTCCAAAACTACCCTCTCACTTTTGTTTTCACGTCATAGCAAATGTTGTGGCTTGATTTTTTTCTGATCTTGTGGGTCATTTATGACACACTCGAATCCTTGGTCGATTCTGCGTATGATAGATGCACAATGCGCCGTTTACCGCGTGTGTGTGAAAGCCACTTTCTGACGCTTCGTGGCACATCTTTCTTCATCAGCTGTTAGAATTGGATTGAAAAGGGGCTTTCACGTTAGAATGCGGGCTTGAAACCTCAGGCAGACAGATCATCTAAAGATTTCATTGAGCCATAAAACATTAGCTATGACAAGGAAATAAAAGTGACACCATGTACTCTTTTGAGAGATTATGAGATGTTCTGTACTTGGCCGACGTTATCTTATTTTGGGTTCGAAACTGAAACCGCAGAAAGAATTACCTAAACTGTTCAACCGTGTTCCAAACTCATTTACTTGCGCAGGCACTTGGCCTCAGTCGGCGCCTTGCTCGCTTTTGCCACGGTCACACTACTTTGCGTGGGTTGTGGTGTGAAGAACTTGTTGGAGAAGAATATTGATGCTGACGATGCCGGGTGCACCAATGGTCAGCTGAGGACTCGGAGGGTGCAGGACTCGTCAGCGATCAATGCACCACCTGCACATCAGCCGCGTCACATATCAATATCGTCAGCGCAGTTTCCTTTCTTGCATCTTCTGAAACGAACATTCCTTAATTAGTTGATGAACTTCATTAATTATATTTCTCTAACTCTATTTTCAGAAATCTATCCGATTTTAATTCAACACCGAACGTTGACATCAATCAACCGCCACCCAGCTATGACGAGGCCATGAAACACGTATCGGTGTTAAACATACCGTGACTGGCTGTGAACACAATCAAATCATTGCGGGTAGTTTGTCAGCCAACTGTGATCATCAACGTCGTAGTCTGAGTGCATTGTACATATAATAGTACATAGATTGTCACTCAAGCACTATCCTCTCAATTTAAATGAGTCCCAATTGCACTGGTGCTGTGTAATAGTGCGACACGTCGCAAATGTTTCGATAGAAAGGCAAACCACGCCAACACGAGCCCGATTTCGGAGGTCGTGTGCTTACAAAACGAATAGAAAGAGAAAATCCTCATCATGCACCACGTTGTATTCTACAACGTGCAACACTTCCCAAATCAGCAACCAGGTATGAATGTTTCACTGATCTGCCACCTCCGGAATCGGACTCGTGTTGGCGTAGTGTTAGTGGTCGCACAATGACTTTATAAGAATTGGTCAATTTTTTCCTCAGGGAAAGTGACGGGGCAATGACGTTGCGTTGCGTGATCGCACACAAAGCATGTAGTAAAGAGAATGTTTCAGACCTGCGGCAACGTGGTTGATCTGCTAGATTATTTTCAGCTGAAAATGTTTTGTGAGAATCACAAATAGCACAGTGGTTAAGAGTTACTGAACGTGAAAATCAGGATTGATTTGATGAATTCTTATATAGTCGTTGTGCGACCAATACTATACATGATTCATTCAATTTTCTCGTTCTTCGTCATTTTTATCTGCATAACCAGCAATAATCAATATTTTGCAATCATCGACAAAAACACACTGCTTATTGACCAATCATTATGACAACGACGAATCAAAAGGAAGAACTTGAAATGGTCAGCTGCTGTTTTCGGCACCGAGTCTTATTTTTCATTTGCAATGATAATCAGTGCTTTTCTACAGCAAATGACTCCATCAAATCGTGCTGTGAGCGAGCAAAGGAGTGAGATCAGTATGACGAGTCTGCCCGGGCCGATGTGTCGAATTTGCTTCAGGTCCGAATAATTTACAAATATTGCCGACTATTTCTCGCAATTTGGCCAATAATTTATGCCTTGTAGTGGCGCGCGTTTCCGCGATCGTCTTGTGCACGCATGTGCCTGCAGTGGCAGCATTGGGCTGGTGCACAACAGTTGTTTGAATGCGTGGCTCTCGTCCAGCGGACAGAAACGATGCAACGTTTGCCAGGTAATGTCGGGTTGGTATTCTGTTACGTATGCAAGTATTGTATTGACGTCAGGCCCAATTGTAGACCGCGTTCGAGTACGATGGACAGGAATTGCGACCGCTGACGCAATGGACAAAACCGAAGATACAAACTATCGATGTATTGGTGAGTTGATCAATCCACCAAACAATCACGGAATGACTCTTTCAATCACCAATTCCAGTTCTGCGTCTGGTCCCTAATGTTGATGACACAGCAATCGATCAGCGCGTGTTTCATCTTTCTGGCCATTCGGGAAAAGCTGACGTTGACACGATGGAGGGACCCGGACACGAGGCTGTATCGCGACGATTACGTGAGAATGCGTGAGTTTTCAGTCCATTTTTATGTAATTGACAAATATTTTCTAAATTTATCTAATTCGCAGTCGGTTTCGTTCTGATGGTTGTGTTGGCTGTGCTGGTGCTGTACACGATGGCCAAGGCCGCCTTCGACACGTTGACCAAATATCTGACCAAACAGCGACAGTTCAAATTCCGCGATTTCCCGCCGACGCTGACGCTGGAAACGCTGACGGTGACGCACGAAATAGACGAAACCGATAACAACGAACAGAACGACAATCAATAAATGTGCCTGTGACTATACATCGATAATCGATTGATTAGTTGATCGGTGCTGATTAGAAGATGCAGCTTTATCGGTATATAATTTGATCGAAATTAGTAGTTATTATCTAAATGTACCGAAATGCTGTGAAAAACAAAAACTATTATTTTGAGATGAAAGCGACAAAGATAGGAGAAGACAAAAAGAATGATTCTCATCATCTGATATAAACGGATATTGAAGTTGTGTTTTACTGGACAATTGATTATTGATATTTGTTTCTGCTGCGAATGCACGAATAAACTAATTTCAGTGGTTCAAAAAAGGTTGTCGAATTCAACAATTTTTCCACCAATTTTCTTTGTGCTAAACCCAAGTGCTAAGCATAGTCCTAAACTCAACCGTGGACTAAGAATTTGGCTTATTTTCAAGCTTAGGCGTGTCCCTACGACTAGGCCTAGGCAAAGGCTTAGCCCTCACCTCACCCTAAATCAAGTGGAACACGCAGCCAAGCCGAAAACAGGTCGTATAATATCTCACGCGCTGGAAAACCTGACGCGTTCTCTTTGGTAGAAAAATTGTACAATTAGTCGGACATGTTCAATAACCTAATTTTGTTGCACGTGGCGTATCGTGCCACGTTTAACAGAAGTTCAAGAACGAATTCATGTTTTTCATTTTCACATAATTTTGCACAGCACTCAAAGATCCAAAGAAAAGCAACGTTTCTGAGCCGAAACAATTATCATCATGTCTCACGGAAGCGAGAGCGTAGTGACGCTAAGCAGTGAAAAGGTTGCGTGGTAGCTGATCGATTATTTTTTATTTATAATTTTTTGACGCATTCCAAAATATTATCTGGGAATTTTAGGACGACAACGTCAAGGACTTGATCAAATCGAAACTTGAAGAACCGAACAAAATGTCGACATCGGAATCCAGATCAAAATCCAAATCCAGGTCCAAATCCAAATCCAAATCGTCGTCCTCCTCTTCTTCCTCCTCCTCCTCGCCATCACCATCCGAATCTTCAACATCGATTCCCAGTCAAGTGATCAAGCCAAGACCGTTATTCACATTCAAATCGACAACGTCATCCGACAGCAGCAGCTCTGGAGGTTGGTCGGTCTCGGAAAATCAGGCATCGTTAACGTTTTTACCATGACCTAATTTCTATGCCACATTGTTTCACCACACACAGGATCAATCAAGCCAACACCAACACCGGTCGACACCAAACCGAGAGTGACGATAAAGACACCGGAGAATTCGGACAGTGAAGACACGAGCGCGTCGTCGAAGGAATCGTCCAAATCCGACTCAGACAAGGAAAGCAGCAAATCGACCGAATCAACTGAAGAACAAAGACCGGCCGAACCCGTACCGCCATCAAGTGTGATCAAGGCAGTTGGGAATCAATCAAGTAATCAACCAATCAATCATTTCCATCCAGATTCCACAAGCAAGCCCACTGCCGCATCCACATCCACAGCCGAGCTGCACAGCACTGGTGGTGGTGGTAATGTTTCAAGTTCAAGTGCTGCGAATGCGGGCAAGAAGCCGGGCGTTGGCACGCAGCCGCACAAAGGGCCGCAACCAGTCGGATCGGTGGAGACCGCCGCTGAATGTTGGTTGATGTTCAAAGCTGTCTTTAACACGACACGTTAATTAGAGGAAGTGCAACATCTTTCAGCAGTGTCGGCTGAAAAACATCAACGTTCGTGAAGACCCTGCAGGCCACCGAAGGAACAACATTAGAACATTGCATTGATATGACTGATTGTTTTTGGCTGCGTAATTTGGGATTACTGGTGAGCTTATAGCTGTTGAAACAGCACGTTGACGATCAGGTAGCTACTGTATGCAGCGATGTTTCACCGGTCATTCCAACTCTGTGACGAATTGCATCCCAAGCCAATTGTATGGAGGTTGCAATTCTGATGTTTGGTCAAAATCAATCTGCTCATTTGGCAAATACTACGATTCAACCTAACTCATATACAAAGAAATCTGGAATCTGACACAATCGAAATGCGATCTTCAACCATCAATTACTGATTCAACCAAACTATCAATTCAGCTCTGGAAGTATTGATAAAAGGAATGACGACCATAATTGTGATCTGCATGGTGTTCAAAAAATCCATGGATAGCCGTGCAATAGGTTTTCATCCAATTTCATTTTTACTGATATAATGCCAGAAACAAAAGATTATAACGTCACATCACTTGTCAGAATGTCGCACAGCGAGCCCGACTTTGAGTTTGTGCTGCGACGTGTCATGTTGGGCACAATGCTGATGGCAATCACATGGCTGATTAGTGCTTGTTGCATATCGTTGACAAAAAGGGCAAGTGCTCTCTTGGATTCAGTTTCATTGTTTTTAGCTTTAGCTTTGTTTCATATTTGCATTTTCCAGAGTTCCGATATCTACCCGGCCCAACCGGAAGAAACTTAGAAGAAACCGGCGAAGCTTAAAGTGATATCAAGATTGAAAACGATAGTCACATAGAACTGACATAATCTGAGCGCGGTCAAAAATTATC
Organism: Rhynchonema sp. JSB1_4; assembly: GCA_030248065.1. Classification (NCBI taxonomy): domain Eukaryota; kingdom Metazoa; phylum Nematoda; class Chromadorea; order Monhysterida; family Xyalidae; genus Rhynchonema; species Rhynchonema sp. JSB1_4. The sequence continues at coordinate 8,567 of JASAMV010000181.1, forward strand.
AAAGGCTGATTGTTCAGAGGCAATCATTTACAAGTAACGTTCCGTAGCCGACAAGGTCGCACCCAGATAACTTATACATACAAATGTTAACGATCACGACAGACTGTAGCACAGTCCAATCGCGAAGTTTCAGTTTCAATGATGACGTAACGGTTGTTTATAAATTATGTATATAAGTTATGGTATGAAGCAGTCTGAGTGCGAAGTGTATGTAAAGCGCCTGTATTATCCAATTGTGGACCCCAAAAACCGACTGGGTGCAATGGTGCCGTGAGAACACCCAAACAGAGTGACGATTTTGTTGGTTTGAATTTGATGAAACGCGATACCACAAGTTTGCGACAGAATTATTATCAACGCAACGTTTCGGCGTCCACTAAACACCATCATCAGGCAAATTAACCCCTTTCGTATGGGTTTTCAAACCCTTAGTGACGATTTGTAGCCCAATCCCTGCTCGGGCAGCTGCAGATCCGACGTTGTGTTTGGGCAGAATTAAAGGGTCGAAGGACCACTGGAACGTTGAAAATAAATCAAACGTACCTTCAACGATAAATGTTTCGACCGGTGATCCGCACAGCTGCTTCGGTTTCGTTACCCATAATTGTGTGACACTTTCTTATACTGTAGCTGTTTTTATGGATGGTAATCGATTTGATTGTTAATCGGGGAAGCGAACATCCAAGATCCAACATGATGTGGTTGCTACAGGTTGGGTGTCCTTGTCACAGTGCTTTGGCTCTTGTGATATTTCCGAATCGCCTTGCCAAGTCAGGCATCATCATGTGCCAATCCAAAGATGACATATTTGTTGCTCACATTCCATTGATGACGTTGGCATTGAGTTGGTTGGTGATTGGCGGATGCCTAAGAAAGAAAAAGAGACGCAAACAGGTTGGCTTTCAATTCATTATTACCAACGTGTAACCACTATTGATTTCAGATTCAAAAAATCGGAATAGAGGCAAAGGAAGAAACAACCAAATCAAATCAAAGGTTGGCAAAACAGGTCAAAAACAAATTTTTTCTGTGATTGTACTACCGTGTTGCGTACATTACAGTAGTTCAGACTTTATGTTACAAAAATAAGCTAACCAAAATTCGCAGGGACGCTGACAAGACACCAGAAAAGCAAAAGCGTATGAACGATCGAATTGGTAATCCGGCGGCAAACAACGCAATCGATCTGGAAGGCATCAAGCCTGGTGACGTTCTCATTGATCCTGTCACAGGTTAAGTGCTAATGCGAACTTAACGTGGTTATCGTAGAGTGCCACATCTGGTTCTTGACTGAATAGCAGCCAGGTACATTTTAGGAGAAGAAATACCTAATCCACTGCCATCCCCTACTCCGCCAAGTTCCGAACAGAAACAATGAAACCTTCACAGATGCTGGAGACGATGCCTGTCTGATTCGATGCCTTCAACGCAATCAAGCGATGCTCATTAAGATCAAAGATCAGGGATCGATGTTTCATAATGATGTGGAAAAGTTGATCAAAGGGAATCGGTAATGAGGAACAAACGTAGCCAACATTGTGACGATTTGCAGCCCAATCCTTAGTGGCAGCTGTAGATCCGATGCTTTGGTTTTACCTTGGTGCATCAAATGAAATAAAATAAGAGTTGAAAACAGAAATGGATCGATGTTTATGACCGTAAATTGTGGTTTAACTCCATTGTGTTGGCTCACTCGGCGGCAGTTTGCACTGCAGTCAACACAGCAGTAATGTTGGTCTGTTTCGCTCTGCTTTCGCAGACAAACCGAGGCGCCAGGGCTCGTCAGTGCGAACGCCTCTGGCAAATTTGCCTCCAAAAAGCCCCACCAGCAGATCTTGCTGCTGGGCTGTAACATCACTGCGTGCAAACTCATAAACAGAGCTCCGTCACATCGGTGCAAAGCGAGGGCAGAACCACTATAAACAGGGTTGGGCAAAAAAATTGTTTTTAAATTTAAAAAAGGGTTTTTGAAAATTCAATTTTTTTTAAAAATTTTCGGGGGAACAAAAATGTTCTAAAACGTCTGAAAATGGCAATTTGGGGGGTTGTTTTTTGTCATTTTTTCTCAAGGGTCGAAAAATTTTCTTCACAAAATCACTTTTGGGGCATGTATTTGGTACCTAAGATGCTCCAAATGATGTTATTATACCTTCCCGTGATACATGAGACACAGTATGCATGTACCTACGTGGTACTTCTATGTCATACCCCATCGGGCAGCTCGAAGTCGGTCAGATACGACTGATTCAGCGACCCGACAAGTGTTCCTCTGAGTATCCCTCTGAACTCCCGCCGAAGAATAATAAACAACAAAAAAGGTCGTTCACACATGAGAAACAACTTGCAAAGGGAAGGGCCTTTTTCGGATTTTTAATCTGTACAAATGCACGTCCAAAACAGGGTCAGTTCACAAAACACACACGCACAACTGCACTAAAATATCCAATCGAATCGAATACATAAATAATGTCGATCACTTATGTATATCAGTTGTTCTATCCAATCAATCACTATAATCACGGAACATCGTTAATATCGAACAATTGTGCTTGTCGTTTCTTGTTTCGATGATTGAGAAACACTGCCAGGGCCACAATCGTTCCGACGAGCGCAGCACCGGTCGCCACGGTTGTCAATGCGATAAGCACGATTTCGATCTGAAGGTGCACGACCTTTCAAAATTGTTTTGCAAAATTTTTGCCACTCGGCATTATCTTCGTTTTATACCTTGGCCGTTTTATCCCTGGGCCTCCTTGGTTTTTTTGGGTGATTTTCTTCAGCGCTCAATCCAGCCTGGTTGCCATTTGGTTCATCACCAAGAAGCTTAGTGAGATTCAGTGGTGGCTCTGGTTCTGGCAACGGGGTCGGAGGGACAACCTTGTTGAGATACAGATCTTTGTCTTGAGTACCCGACTGTGCGTTGTTTGGGTTGCCGAACGGGTGCTGCTGCATCTGGGCAAGCAAGGGCCAAAGCCAACCATTGCCCAGAGTGTTGGTTGGAGGAGCATCGAGTTTGTTCAATGTGGGCTTCGGGGATGCATTCTCTTTGAGTTGGCCCTTCTCGTCCAGCTGGATCACGATGTCCGCATCGGTGCCCTTTCCCGTCTTCTCCTCTTCGGCCGTCTTCTTCGTCGGTCCATCGCCGCTCGTGAACTTGGCCGCAAGCAATTCGATGATTTTGATCAACGTTAGCATCAAACGATCGTCTTTGCTCGCGCGAGCTGACAATGCTGCTGCACCGCCACGTGTCCTCAGCTGAAGCATTTAGCAGTTGAATCATCTTTATTTGAGGACAGACATACTTTGGGTAAGATATCCTTCGGTGTTGACAGATTTACAGTTTTACAGTAACTGGGAGCGTATGTAAATACATTCCAAAATTTCCGATAGTTGTGAGGAAGACACAGTGACGCCACTAGATTTGACCACTGTAAAAGTGTTCCCCAACAATGTTACCAACACTTGATGTGCACGTCACAGTTAAGGTTTGAACTCTTCAGGTTAATTTTGTTGAAGGGGTACCTAAATCAGAAGGCTGAATTAACGGGTACCGACCGCTGGGTTTGCCTCCTCCTGCAGTGCGCCCGTCAGTGCTTCTTTCATAACTTGCCGACTTTGACTCTCGGCGAAATTTTCAGCACCCGACTAAAATAAATTGCAACATCAATAGTTTATATTTGTTCTGTGGTCTAAAACGAAATTGTAGTCGAGCTTCAAACTTAAATTAACCCCATGGCCTCCCTTGAGCACGCTGGTGATTGAGCCCTCCAGCGCGTCTTTCATAACTTCACGACTACTTTCTTCATCCTTGTTTCCCTAAGTTGCATATTTGTATTGCTCTTTCCTTGAATTCGTTCATTTGGGTTTTACTGATACTAACCCCTCCCCGTGAGCTGAGCTCTTGTCGTCCTAAAAATTCGATGACCGACTCCTTAATCAGCGAGCGAGCCAATTCTTCTTCCCCTGATGTCGTTGCTGCTGTGGTCTGGAATTCACGATTCTGACGATTTCCGATTGCGATTATATTTACAAACCAGTGATAGCAAAAACGATTTCAAAAAATTGCTCACCGGTTCTAAGGCATTGATCTTTTTGAGCATCGCATCAGAGAGTGCGTTCTGAATGACGTTACGACTTGCGTTTTCATCTCCCGGCGCTGCTTTCGTCTCTCCTCCTTGCTAAAAATATTGGTTGATTTCAAGAGTTTTTCGAACATTTGATGGAAAGGCTTTCAAGTTCTAAATTTAAATGTTATACCTGATCCAACTTGCCAACGGTCTTCAGCATTGCGTCTGACATGGCGCTTCTTATCAGATCTCGACTCTTGCCCTCCTCGTTCCCGCTCCCGCCTCCGCCCTGAAAAACCGGATTGTTTTAAGTGTTGTGAAAAACACCAAATTTATTTTCGCTAACATCCAACGCCTTCATGGTCTTCTCAATCGATTCGGCCAAAGCCTGCATTTCCGTCCCTGACGACGCTCCACTCGCTTTAGGCTCGGGCACCGCTGCTAACATACCACCGGGGCTGGCCTTGCCACCCTGAAACTCAAAGGTTTGTTGTTGTTGTTGCTCGTTGCATTTTCAAACGTTTGGCGACAATTCAAATTTCAACGTACGAGAGCGTCAATCATTTTCTGAAGGATCGTTTGAATGTCGTTTTTCGCACTTCCTGCTTCTTCGCCAAGCTTTCCCTGGAAAGCTTCCATTTTGACATTGAAACATCAGCTAGCCAGCTATAGCTCACCTCAGAAATACCCGATGTTCCGGTAGCGTGGGATAGAGCAGCGTCGAGGGCTTGTTTCATCACATTCTGACTAGCAGCATCACCTGACCCTGATTGTGCCTGAAAATCAGGATTTTTTCATATTTTATGCTTGGCCTTCGCCAAGATCTAGATCCAACCCCGTCTTTGCCCTGTATGCCGCCGAGTGCTTGCTGCAGCGCATACTTCAACGCGTCAGCAACACCCTGCGTTGTTGTCGCCGCTACGGTCTGCGGAATTGATTGTTTAGATGTTTCAGATGAAATCTGACGAAAAACACGAATCGATCAATCAATCGATATCTAACCGTTCCCGGGCCTCTCTGTTCGTCCATAGCCTCCAGCAGCACATCTCTGATTGTCTTCTTCAGGCCAGTCTCTTCTTTAGGTTTCTGCTGAAATCAATCCATCACTATTCCATCATTTGCTTCCAATTTTTTCGCTTTTAAAGATGGAATTATAGTTGGTCGACGACCTGTTGCACCCAAAAGGTCGTCAACGACCAAGCGCCCAAATTTTGCGTTTGTTTTGGGCGCCAAGTCGCGTGGTCGTTTTGGCGCGCGGTCGCAGCTAGTCGCAACGAATAGAAAGAGAAAATGAATAAATGGAAGGGCTCTGGCCCCGAGGCTTAGGCAGGGCTGCTGCATGAATTCTGGCAGTTGAGAACGGCTTGTTTTGGTCAGAAAAAGTTTATAAAAAATCAGGAACTCCGTTACGACTGAAATACCGGCAATACATATCGATTTTACAGCCGACGACCACTTGCAAAGTTGAAATTTTTTAACTCGTGGTCGCACCATTTTTGGTGGTCGCAACAGGACGCAGCTTGAGGTCGTCGACACCCAGTTATAGTTGGTCGCGCTCAACTATAACAGTGTGTTAGCGACCAAAATGGTCGGCGGATCTCTGAGCCCAAAAAATTGTGGTCGCGACCCTACTATAATTCCACCTTAAATATTCGGAAAAATTGGATCCATCAATGTTTGTGATATCGTATATACTTATGTATAATACCTCCTGCATTTGTGCGAGTCCTGCGATCGATTCGGCTATCGCCTCTTTCACTCCTTGTTTCACGTCGTCTTTCATTTCGGCGTTGTCGACAGCTTTCTGAAACATTTCTTTCTTTTGGAAAACAATGAATGCTTGACCAGGAGCTAGAAGGCGGCTTTCGAAAATTTTTGTTTAAGGTCAGAATTTTGAACTCACCGAAGTTTGTAGCGATATCAGAATAAAAACTATGATTTTCGTACTGAGAGTTTGCATTGCTCGTTCTTCTTGATTAGAACCCGTTTAATTCAAAAATATTTATTATTTCTTGTGCCAAATTTTATCACAATCAGCAAAGTCAGATTTTGGTAAATTCAATTTCAATTGAGAAATTATGATGATTCGATTGGCTCTTTGTCTTTCCGTTGATTCTCCTGAATTCCGCATTCAGTGCAAAAGTTACTGTAATGGTGATTCGACATGTACCCAAGCCTAAACCGGGAGTGACATTCAACCCCAGGGTTACAGCAACGTGGACAACAAAATATCGATTTGAACCAAAGTTAGATATTGGCAGCAGCATGCGGTTTCTGGCAAACGGGACAAAACAAGCTGGTCAAATTTTGATAAAACTGCTTCGCCATATCTAACTTTGATTCGTTTATTGCCGTCTATACCTCTTCCTTCAGGTCGCCGAGCATGCCCGATAGTGAGTCTTTGAGCGCATCTTTCATCAGATCTCGACTTTGTGCCTCCTCGTTAATCATTGCCTGAAGTTGTGCTGCTCATCGGTTGTATTCAGCACGTTTTGAGCATTACTATTCAACGTGAACCTTGATGGCGTTTGGATCAACAGTGGTTGGTTGTTGTGCCCCACCCAATCCCAATAATTGCTGCAACATCCCAACTGGTAGTGCCCCACTCGCACCCGCGCCTGGTCCCATTGATGGTGCACTTCCAGCTATGGCTGCTCCTGGGGCCATCACTTTGTTGGCTATGTTCAGTAGACCACCGCTGATCTGACAACTATTGGCTGTTTGATTGATTTGTTGATCGATGAATCAACGCGACTAACATCTTTGCTAAGCGCTTGATCGGGATTGTCCAATGCTGCGTATGCTGCTTTCAGTGCGTGATAGATAAGCTGAATGGGAACAGGGGTTTTGTCTTGCTTGCAGCACCTTCAACAAACCAAATCTGAACAGTAATCCCATACCGCGTCCTTTCCAACTGGATTCCCCTTTTCGTCCTCTCCTTTTGTCAACGTCTCGGTTTCGTGCAACGCCGATTTTAGATAATCTTGAATGACCTGTTCCTTTGAGCCGGATGGCCTTGCGATCAAGTCTTTTGCTTTTTCTGCCTAAATTTTTTAAATCTCTCGGTTGCATGGTACATAGCAGTACTTCAGAAAATTCCCTTTACTGCTGACTTTATCTGCTGTAGCGTCATTTATCGTTCCCGACACCTTGTTTTGTAATTCACTTTCGAGAGCGTCTTTTGCCAGTTGAAACATTGGGTCCTGAAGCAGTTGACGTCGAATAGTTAGAGCAAAATAATTTTAAATGACAAATCTAATCTTACATCTTCTTCAACTTGTTTTGTCATTTTCGTCCAGATCAACGTCAAAGTAAATGTGAACAGCAGCGAATATTGCATCTTGATTTGCGCCGTGTCTGGTGATTTTCACAAAAGTCTGTTTTTCGTATAATTTAAAAAATCACTGGGAACACGGTGATAAATATTTCTGTTCTGTTTTTACACGAGATAAACAATAGAAATTGAATGTAAAATTGTTTTGCTTGCTTCGATCGTGTGCTTTATTTTTCGTGAAGTGTGTCACGCATGTAATTGTTGGAATTTTGCTCCGGTTTGCTTTTGTTCTGATTATATTTATAAGCAAATTCAATGTACCGGCATGGTATGTACCAATCGTCTGGCTGGACGTCTTTTCGTACTCGGAAATTGTCCCCTTTTTCCACTTACCGTCAGGCTGTGTGATTCGGAATTCTCCGGTTCCAGCGTCGAGATCCATTCAGATCACGCACATTACAATGGCTTGAACATTGTTGTCTTTGTTCCGCCACACAATTATCTCGACAAAGTATAATCGAATGTCACATGTTGTTTGTGGAATAGCTTTGAATAGCACAGCTTTGTCGGGCAGGTTTGGCTTATGTACCTTATACATACGTAATACGTTCGCAAGTCAAGCACACAGGTTTTGTTTTCAGCTGAGCAGCAGCTGTTCTGCAAAAACTGAGGGTGACCGATCACACTTGTGTAACCCGAAAATGGTCAGAATTCATCATCTGCTACTGGACTTCTTTGCAACGTACCGAAACCAGTGGCGTGAATTTATGTACTTGAATAACGTTTTCACAGTTCGTCGGGCTGATGGATTTCTACCACTCTTCTCAATTTGCTGGGTGAAACAGTTGAATATATAAACTGATCGGGCAAATTGTGAATAAATGCCAAGTTATTAAATGCTATGGTTTTTCTAGCATTGTAGTTGCCAGTTGTTTGTTCCAGATACTGTATCTGGCAGTTTTAATATCCTAAAAATCTTCCATAAAAACTGTGCCCTGATGCCAATGTGTTTAATGGTCGCGCTGCTACCAAACCCGCTGCTTGTGCGTCTTTCCTTCGTCGCTTCGAGTCGCGTTATCAAATTTCCCGACGTCAATGTTTGTTTGTTTTTGCATCATGTTCACGACACAGAATTGTTAATTTAACACCAGCCGGCAGATTTTGGACCCTTCCTTAACTGGTTGTTTTACATACATAGATAAGGCGCTCGTCTTTTATTTTAAACGTTATTTTTTCACCCTTTAATGTGCCCTACCTAGTTTTTGAAGCCCCCAAAATCAAAATCTGTATCGAACATGATATCGCGTCAGCGAGATCAGAACAGTAGTAAATCCAATTTTCGTCAAACTGTCAGGCGTTTGTTGTCATTCAATTATGAACGTTGTGCAACAGAAGATAACGACGTTAAACAGTGGTCCTTGTGGAAACTTAATGATCGAGATGCTGAAGTTAGTTGAGTTACGGTGGGATTAGCTTTCAGACAGAGTTGATTGAAATACAGTAAAATGCCGGCTGCAGTGATCATATCAGAGGTAATCCATCACTTCTGCGTTCTTTACGAAACTGTACTTCCGGACACCACATCCGGGTAGACGACGATTTACCGCAATTTTGACTCAATGCGTCTGTTTAGCCCCTCATGCTTCATTGGCTGCTGTCGCTTGCGCTCTGATCTGGACCAAATTTTGTGACTTCAGGCCAATGGAGGGCTTTCCTTTCACATATTTGCACTGAACCCCGCAGATTTCTATCAGTTTTCAAACAAACAACCGAGGTAGCGCAAGCTGATTTCTTTTAGTTTAATGTATTTATTTTGATCACATGATTCCTGCGCATTATGATTAGATTTTCTGATCGGTCTTGCAATATCCGTACACTACACTGTACGTACCGTAGGCATTGTAGGTGTAATCTGTGTTTGCTTTATCCGCTTTACGAGACTGGCTTGCGCTTACCGCGTCCATTTATTGAAACACCGACTTTTGGCTTTCTTCTGCTTCAATGTCAACTAATATCCATTTTCTACAGAATTGTTTGCCGTGACCGACCCCATTCCCAACACCAATATCCAGCTGCTGCATCCGTTTTCGATTAAAGTGAGTGAAACCTCTGGGTTCATTATTTCACCCATTTCGAAATGTAATTTTGTTTTGGCTGCCTGTTTATTTGGCAGGGCACTGCCCCTGTAATTGCGTTACGTGAACTGGTGCACAGCCACAGTGTCGCAGAATAACAGCTCCATCCCTCGGACGGATGACAAACAAGTCTATACTACCAAGAAGTCAGTCAATGAGCCCAAAATGAATGGTTGTTTAGTGTACCTTGGGAATTTGATTCAGAATTTGAACACTTTGGTTTAAATCATAGGTTAGCGTTACACCCACACGCTCCAGAACCAATTCTGATGTTTCAGAGATCAGCAAATTTGAATCGCGGCCATTTCCAGTTATATGCTTAATGTTATCCCCATGCCCAACGGTGCCCGCGCTAATAGCCTGTCTGCACGGCACCGACGTTGGGAAAAAACATATTTTGTGACTACTTTATTTGCATTTGCTGTTTAATTAACAGTAACACAATACCGAAAAACGATAAAAGCCCGCGACATCACACACAAATACATATACTACTATGCTCGGGTGCCCGTTAACTGAGTCTAGCAAAGAAACCGAAGCTGGTGGCAGCAGCCACAACACTGCACTTGAAGCTGCTGATAAAAGCGATAAGAACAACACCAGCAGTGGCGGAGGAGGCATAGTCGCTAAGCTTCTCAAAAATCATAATAAAACAGCCAAGAATAAGCGTGCACCGGCTGTCTCGGACTTTGCACGCAACGCGGAGATGGAACGGTTGTTCAAGTCACTAGATGAGGCCAAAATCCAGGCCGCTAACCAGGACCCGACCCAAAACTCCAACCCACTTCTCCTGAATAACGCCCAGTCCGACATTTGTGATCAGCATAATAATGCGAACAATTGGACAGCAGGCAACGGTCAACCTCCTCCACCCAACAACAATCAACCAGCACCACGCAAGCAATCGAATATGAAGAGCCTGGTGATGGCCCTGAAATGGGCGCAACCCACGGACCGGGGACCTCAAGGGGGCGCGGGCAAGGCGGCCCTGGCCTGGAAGGACAAGGCCAAACAGGTCAAGAGCGTCGACGAAACGTCCGTGCACGAAATATGTCGATTCGAGGACAGCCCTTTCTACGCGCACAAAGTTGGCTGCTTTTCGTGTGTTTTTCCTTTCTGTGTTTTCTGTGTCCGCGCGCAAGCTTGCAATTTTGTTTGTGCGGTTGCGCAGCTTTGCTCATACAGTCGAGGCTCGCTATAAGTAGAAACTCGGGTTTAGCATAATTTTTGGTAAGCATATACTCGCTACTCGGTATAGCATAAAATTTTCGAGTGTCCCAAACGGCATTTTGCTTGGAAATATGATGATATGTTTCTGCAACCTAAACCTCCCCATTACCGTCCGCAGTTGGCTGCGCGAGGCAAAGTCGATGATCTAATCGACTTGTTTCGTCGTGACATTACGCGAGCCACGGCCAAAGACACAAAGGGATGGACGTGCATGCATCATGCGGCACGATTCGGCAAGAATAACGTGGTCGACTTGTTGATTGACTACGAAGCTGGTGTGTTTTCTCGTTGTTTGGGTTCGTTTTCTCTTCTTTTTCATTTAAGACGAGTTATCATCCACTTCAGACATGAATGCGCGCGACAACGAAGGCAAAACGCCGTTACATCTGGCGGCGCTGTTCAACAAGTCCGACACCGTGAAACATCTGCTTGTCAGAGGTGCGGATGGGAATGCGAAAACGAACGACTATGAGAAAGGGGCCATACATTTGGCCACTCAGGCCGACAACGATAAAGTCATCCGGGTATTGCGTTGTGCCTTAATTTTTTACCTATTCCTTGGGTGAGATAATAAAACATCACAATGTGTAGGTCCTGTCGGAATTCCCAGACAAAGTAAACATGAATCTACAAGACGAAGTCGGCAACACAGCATTACACGTGGCTGCGAAACTGGATTCAGATAAATGTGCTGAATTACTGGTTGGTTACAGTACTATTTGAATTGTGTGTGACAGCTAGTCGAGCTTTTTTGAATTTCTATTTTATTTAGATTGCCGGTGGCACCAAGATCTGTGTGCCATGTTTCAATGGTTTCTACCCGCTGCACACGGCAGCCAAATGCGCTGCGGTCAGAGTGATCGAAGTTATTCTCAGTGAAGGTTCGTCAAAACAACTTGTACTCAAATTTGTTGACATATGTAGTTGAAAATACTAAACATCATCAAGATTTCAGGCGAAAAACTCGGGTACACTCGTGAGAAGATGCTTGGGTTCTGCGACCAAGAGAACAACGCACCACTGCACTCAGCAGTCAACAGCGGAGACGTTCAGGTATACCAATTTGCCTGATCTTGCAAGGAAACTATCTCGACCTCCCACATTCAGGCCGTGCGAATTCTGTTGGAGCACGGTGCGAGGGTTGACTCGCGACAACACGACAATTCGACCGCTTTCCATCTGGCTTGTGCTCAGGGCACACTGAGTCTTGTGCAGGTTCGCTGTAGTTTTTTAACCCTTCTGTTACCTGACATGTCCAGCTGATTATCTTCAACAATGATGTTTCATAAACACGCACAGGTCATGTACGAAGCGCATCAGAAAGCCGAGGGTGACACTGCCGTCGAGCTGTTGTTCAGTCCGGATATTCTTGGCATGACACCACTGCACCGTGCTGCCATGTTTGATCACGCCAATGTAGTCACATACTTGATTCAACAGGTTGTTTGCATGAAATTGTTTAGGATCAGCAAACCGTTACCACAGCACCCACCTTGATGTTTCAGGGCAGCGACGTGAACGCAACGGACAACGAGAAACGCACGCCGTTGATGTTGACAGCGATGCGCGGGGGCAGTGCCACAATGCGAGTGTTGTTGGACGCAAAGGCTGATGTTGGACGGACGGACATGCACAAACAGAATCTGTTGCACTACATCGTCAAGTACAGCAGTGCCAAACTCACACAGGAATTGGTGCAGATCTGTCAGGTATGTAGGGGACCTATTGGGACACTCTGTACAGCCACAGCCGGAACATGTTTAGGTTCAAGCACCTGAAATTCGTGTGAGTGGGAGAAAAGCAAACTGGTAACGATTTCAGACGGATGTCGGTGTGAAACTGCTAAATGAGCGCGACAATGCCAGCGGATGCACGCCTCTGCATTTGGCGTCCAAACAGGGAAAACTACGATTTCTCGACAGCTTGCTGGTTTTGGGCGCCACGTTGAATTCAAAGGACAACGCCAGCCAATCACCGCTGCACTTCGCTGCCGGGTTGATTACTGTATTGCTGTGATGTTGCCTGATTCATCAAGCTGATTAAGCCTGTGTTTAGGTACGGTCGTGTGAATACGGTCCGACGTCTGTTAGAGAGTCCGCAGGGTTCGATGGTGATCAACGAGATCGACGCCAAAGGCATGACAGCGCTGCACATTGCCAGTCAGAATGGACATGACAAGGTCGCATCGTTGTTGATCAACAAAGGAGCACTCATTCACAGGTTGGATGCAAATGTGCTGATTTTTATGCATTTGGTGTATATTTTCTGCACTGTTGCACTGCTCACTGAAATACAGTCAACCCTCTTTATAGTGACATAAACGGAACCCGGTGACCTTTGTCACTAGAATTTCCTTTTGGTGCTTGACGCGTGGTTCATGACATTTTTGTCAGGAGAGAGGTTTCAACAGTAAAGGAGCAGAGTGTTTTTCAGTGTGCAGAGTGTGTCAAGTGTCACTAAATATAATAAAAAAATTTCCACCATGAAAAAGAGTTACAACACATAAAAATGCGGGACCTGACAAATTTGTCCCTGTAAGAATTCTACTCTAGACAGCCACTATAAAGAGGACAGACTGTAGTGTACGAATGACATTGACAACAACTTTGGTACAGCTTGATGTACGTTTTCCACACCATTAGTGTAATTTTGTAGAGACTTCGAGGGTCGCACGCCGTTGCACGTGGCTGCCGAAAACGGTCACACGAACACAATGGAGCTGCTGCTGTCAATGCATCGAAACTTGTTGGATCTAAAGACCAAAAAAGGGGTTGGAATTTATCGATTTCTGATTTAGTGACGCACATTGTTTCAGCTGACTGATGTTTAACTTTACAGAACACTGCACTGCACTCAGCGTGTTTCTACAACAAGCCAGCTTCGTGTGCATTGCTGCTCAGCGCAGATTGTGCTTATGTGAAGAACGCTGCTGCCTATTACCCCCTCGATATCTGCATCGAAGAAAGACACGTCGAATCCGCTGGCAAAATGATGCAGCACAAACGGTGACACACACGTCGATTTTCTCTTAATATTTCTGTAAAAGAAAAATATTTCTGAGAAAGAAACTATAATTTTCTCCTCCTTTATAGTTGGCGCGAGATCATCGGTGTTTGTTCGACGCCGTTCATGAATCCGAGTCTGGGTCTGATTCAGCATTTGCCTGAGGTCGAGAAGATCGTACTCGACAATTCATTGACCAGTGCCGGTGGTGATCCGTCGGCAAAAAGTTATTGGGTGAGAAATTGTGGTATTGTTTATTGTTCCCATGGTGGATTGTTATGATCGCCTTCGTGATTCAGGAGAAATACGATTTTCGATTTCTACAAATCGAGGCTGGCCGACTGAACGAAATTCGAAAGCTCGGGTTCACCAATGTTCGTCCACTAATGGCCATGAATGTTGGTGTAACTTTTTACGCTTTTGTCTACTTAGATTTACTTAATTACCATACCTACATTTGAACGCTTGTAGACCATGGTCCAATACGGGCGAATCGATCTGCTATCGCATCCCGTCTGCTTGATGTATCTGGGCACAAAATGGTATGGTGTTCTCGATATATCCAAACTCCAATTACTGTCTTTGGAACCTATTTTTGATTTTCAGGAAAACTTACGGTTTTCCGCTGCATTGTATCAACATGTTTGTGTACCTGCTCTTCATCACCTGTCTGACCCTGGTCATTGTTTCTTTTGATCCTCGTTTCATTCGTGTTGGCGGCAAAGTGATTCGTATGAATGCTGGTGAGTGTGCGTGTCGTAGTTGGTTAAACCAGCTCATTGTGTTCGCGTGCGAGCTCCAGTCGATCTCCACGCTGTGATTTTTCAGGATTGCAACGCACGAAACGCAGCGGTGCTGCCGGATTACTCGAACAAACTACTGAAGGTGAAATTGGCCAAAATATCACAGATCATTGGGATGACTTGTATTGGAATGTAAGATACTGTATTTGCGATATCTTAAGTATAAACTCATACTAATTGCAGTTTACTTTGCAGATGGGCACAAATCTCACTCCAAAGTATCTGAGTGCCATACCAATGCTGATTCTGATGGTGCTGCTCGCAGCCAATATTGTCAAAGAGTTCGGACAGATATTTCAACAAGTTTGTGGCTGAAGTTCATTGGAGTTTCTGTTCTAAACAATAAAACAGCCTGATCCATTGTCAGCGTTTCGCCTATTTCTTCGACATGATCAACTACGTCGAATGGACCCTCTACATCACAACATCACTGTTTGTCTACCCGATTGTGCTGTTTGGTCGTTTGTGCGACTTCCAATGGCAATGCGGTGCCGTGGCCGTCTTCTTGGCTTGGTTCAATCTGTTGTTGTACTTGCAACGGTGAGGTTGTTACCAGGCCCAGCAGTCATTAAATGGAACATAAACATCAACATTTGACAGTCTGAACTCGGTTGGTCTGTACGTGACCATGTTCCTGCAAATCATGAAGACCGTGTTGCGCGTCACGTTTGTGTTCTCGATTCTCTTCATTTCGTTCGGACTCACCTTCTACATTTTGACAGCAACAAGTGTTAGTTCAGTTTTTGATCAGGTCTTGGATTTATACTTTCCTTCGTGTTCCAACAAAGAAAACGTTCAAAATGTTCAACAATCTCTGCAGCGTTCGCTTGAGATCGACCCGTTGACCGATCCGATTCTGTCGATTGTTGACAGCGTGAACATGATGATGGGCGACATGCATTTCACTCAGGTGCGCATATTTTTGGCAAAACGACGTTGTCAAAGTTGACTTTACGCTTCCGTTAAATCTTTGCAGATCTACGGTGATCCCTACTTGAAACGTCAGCTGCTGTATCCAGTGCTGAACTTTCTCTTCTTGATCCTGTTCGTCCTGCTCGTTCCGATTCTATTCATCAACTTGCTGGTCCGTGATTTCAAACACACCTTTTTATAAAACAAATGAAAAAAATTCAAATTTTAAAATTTCTTCCATCTGCAGATTGGTCTAGCTGTCGGTGATATTGAAATGGTTCAGAAGAACGCTGAGTTGCGTCGACTCGCCATGCAAGTGCGTGATACTTTTGGGCCACACCGTGGTACTGAAGGAGTTTTTTCAAAAAAAGATATTCTAAATTAGCCAGTTATAGGTCGAATATCATACCGAGCTCGAGGATCGTTGGGTGCCGACATTTGTGCTGAACAAAATCGACCAACCCGAGATCACGCTATACCCGAACTCGAACTGTATCCGTGGCAGTCCGTTCAAATCGGTTGAAAACTGAGTATTAGGCAGTTAATCAGACACTATTTATTCATAATAGTTTGTTGAAAATCTTCCAGTTCATCAACAAGCTGCACGACATGGGTCTGTTGCCCGACTTTCGTGAGGGCGTCCAGCGAACCATCGACCCGCCCGACCCGAATCAGCCACTTTACGATCAATTGGACAGGGCCACCGCTAAGTTTGTCTTTCGCGTCTTACTTTCTTTTTGTGTTACTCGAATAAAAAGGAGAGACACCCTGCAGAATGCGCGACATCCAATCGCGTCTGGATCGACAGCACGATTTGCTTCGGTTGATTGTGCAAAAGATGGAGATCAGCAGTGAGGCCGATGATGTAGATGACGATGGAGGACATGGGGGTTGGACACGGAAATATTTCCGTATTTATTTTTTCCTTGAATGATTATCTTTTGTTCTTCCCAGGTGACGAGAACCGTCTGAACCCGAATCTGATGTCCAACCATCGACGTCGAAGTCGTATGCGATCATCGTTCTACAAGAATAAGTAAAACATCACTTTGTCTGGGTTGAGACAATACTGTACCAATATTGAATAGTTGGGTTTCGTAGGCTCTGGAATCTAGCCCGCCTGTACAGCTCATTTCGCGGTGACGCTTTTTTGTCCTACAAATCCCAATTCACACTGTTATGCTTCATTAACAAACTCGTATTTTTCTTCGTATTCACTCTCAAATTTGTTACGTGACCCTTCACTTTACGAGTACCATTGTGTTATACAGCTTCCTGTTTCTTATGTTTCAAAAGAGAATTTCAGCTTTGTTCCTTGTAGCTTGCAGACAGTATGCGTACTAAAGAAGCTTTGCTCGTTTTTGCAACAGTGCCATTTTTCGTGCTGACAACGTCGAAACACGGGACTTCTTTGTGGTTCGTTCATTATGTTATTGTGCTTACTTTTCGTTTGTCCTAAAAGCCCGCACCAAATATGATATATTGGTCGCACAATGACTTTATAAGAATTGGTCAAATTTTTTTCCTGAATCGCAAAGCAGGCTAGTGACGGGGCAATGACGTTGCGTTGCGCGCTCACACACAAAATACCACGTAGTAAAGAGAATGTTTCAGACCTGCGGCAACGTGGTTGATCTGCTAGATTACTTTCAGCTGAAAATGTTTTGTGAGAATCACAAATAGCACAGTAGTTAAGAGTGACTGAACGTGAAAATCAGGATTGATTTGATGAATTCTTATATAGTCATTGTGCGACCAATACCACTTTTTGTTAGAATTTCTGGAACTGAAAATAAAACTCTGTTGCTTTATATGGGTTTGCAATGCATTCCTGTGAGCCCAACAGAAAAGTGTCCATGACGCTAACAAATCTGGGTTTGGGCGGCGCGATCTTCATGGATTTGCACGTATTACATGATGCGAAGCAGCTTAACAACAATGTAGAAACAGTCCAAGGCAGCAGCACTACATACAGTATGTGCTTATGATTCCCTCATTTGGAACTCAAAGCTCCGAACATAGCTCATAAAAACACGTGCCAAGCTGGCACCAAGGCAACAGCAGATAACCCAGTAAGCATAGTGTTATGTAACCTGAAGCGACTCTGGCGTTATGACAGGTACTGTATAGCCACGACCACACTTTGTTTACTTACATGTACATGTACATACATACGTATGTAGATATGGATCAGGTTTTTTGGTAGCGATGTGTGAGCCAAAAAATGTGCTGAAAGCTCGTGTGGTGAAGACACACACAAAATAAAATATCTAAACATCTGGGACCCCAGCTGCTTGCCGCGAAGCGCAACGAACGAAAAAAGCTGGCAACCTGTCGGTTTTTGCATTGACATATTGTAAATCCTCTTTATAGTGGGGCTGCTTATAGTAAAATCGTTAACGTGTTTGTATGTGTAACATCAGTTACCGCCATTGTCGTCTCCAACCTCGCCATGTGAAGTTGACGATTAGCTTATGTACAGCTTTTCTTTGCTAGCGCTCCGAGTGACATTGCGGCTGCCGTCCCGATCATATCATCATGAAGAGGGTGGACTGTAGCATGTCCAAAACGATGTACATAAAACAGCTGTCGAAAAATTATCACTGGTTTTTTGGTTGCTGACAGTTTAAGAGCACACTTCTGTGCTGGGTTTTTACTATTGGGAAAACCTGGTGTCACCACAAAGCCGAAAGTGCGCACTCTCACCATTATCAGTCAAATAAACTTTTTTCACACGCACGCGCTAGATGCGCGTCAAGTTGAATTATGAGTTTATAGTTCCTGATGATAACGTTAAATTCCTGTGATTGACTGTTGCATATTTCTGGCCCCATTGCGCGAAAATCATAGTGTACGTATAAAACGACGCAGAATGTAAAAGAGCGTAAGGGTCCGTTCAGTTGCAGCAATTGCGTATGTGTCTGTTGCAGACGCTTCCGGGCACGAAGCATTCACAATTATGGGTTCCCCTGCCATTGCGGGTGCGCGCAGGCGTCAGACGAGTCTTCATGTGGACGGCTGTCGAGCGTGGTTGATTCTGTTTGCCTGTTTCATCACGTGTACAATCAGTTTTGGCATCCCGAATTCGATGGGTGCGTTTTTCGTCCATTTGGAGCGCATATTCCCGCACGCGTGCAAACACGACATCGCACAGGCGGTCAGCTTGCCGATAATACTGCTCTATGTGTCTGGTTAGGGGCCTTCGAATTGGAAAAGTTTAACTTTAAAGTTTTTTTGCGCTCCTTGTCGTTTAATGGTGTGGCAACATCCGTATTATCCGTGTTGGGTTTTCACAGACGGGGGTAAACATGGGCAATTCATCTGTGTGAATGCCATGGAAGAAGTGAGTGCTAATCATGGTGTTCTCACACAGTAAAACATCACCAAAAATCGACGAAACAGAATGTTAGCTCGAAATGAAGCAACCACTTCCAGGTCCACTATCGAGTGTGATCTATTCGAGTCTAGGTGCCCAACGTTCAGTATTCCTTGGTGGTTGTGTCATATTCTGTGCATTTACATTCGGTTCGGTGGTGCGCGCGTTGTGGCAGGCGAATGTTGTGTTCGCCTTCATTGGATTCGGTGGGGCTAGACTTTTAGCATTTGTTACGTCCACAGAAGCCATAATATCTAATCTTGCGCACCGATGAGCAAGATATAACAAAGTACCGACACGGCAGTCTTACCACGTGCTTTCATGCAAAACAACGGAATCTCACAATGCGAGCTGTGCAACGTGCAGGTTGCCTTATGTGACGTGTGTTCAAAAGCGGCTGGTGCACCAGGTCACCATCAGTGTTATGTCAGCCTACGAGCTACCATGCTGATGTTTCACACTCTGCTATATATGGAACATGGCGAATAGCACTGTCTGTCTTACAGGTTGTGGCATCGTGTCGACGCCGCAGATCGCCATTTTGACCGAGCACTTTGTGAAACATCGTCGTTTCGCACTGGTGCTAATGTCAATGGGTGTGGCGGTGGGCATAATGTGCATCTCACCCATGTGTGAGTGGATGGTGCAACTTTACAGATGGCATGGCGCTATGCTCGTTGTCGGCGCCGTCACGCTGCATGTGCTGCCTTGTGGTTGGTGCGCTTGCTGTTTGAAACAAACGATGACTAATTGTCCATGGCCAATATCAAATATGGTACGGTGATCGGTTTAGTGCTGGCCGATGTTGCTTTCACCAATTTGCTAATTTTGACTAGCGCAAAAGTTGTTTCTATATTGGTATGTAGGTAGACATTGTATGCATAGATATTGGTCGCACAATGACTATATAAGAATTCATCAAAATCAATCCTGATTTTCACGTTCAGTCACTCTTAACTACTGTGCTATTTGTGATTCTCACAAAACATTTTCAGCTGAAAATAATCTAGCAGATCAACCACGTTGCCGCAGGTCTGAAACATTCTCTTTACTACGTGTTTTGTGTGCGATCGCGCAACGCAACGTCATTGCCCCGTCACCAGCCTGCTTTGCGATTCAGGAAAAAAATTTGACCAATTCTTATAAAGTCATTGTGCGACCAATACCTGGGAGAAACCTTTCACGCGTTGGTCGATTTTTTGGCACTCGAAAATAAAGTTGATGTCGAAGTCATGTGACGCAGGCAAGTCCGCCGGACCGTTCCGATCACTGTGTTTACCAACCTTTATAAAAATGTTTGCAGATAAAACCAAGGTCACCAGTGTGACCTATACAAAGCTCATACTATATCTCTCAATTCTCTGCAGCCCTTCTGATGGTGCACAACAACCATGAGCACGGCAACAAACCCATATCAACAATTCAGTCAGCCGGTCAGCAAAATCGTGGTCGATTTTTTACCAGTTTCATCGACTTCACTCTCATTCGTCGACCGCTATTTCTATTCTTCACGACGCTCGTCTGTTTTGTGTATGGTCGGCGCCGATTAACTTCGTCTGTTCGAGTGCATTTTATCACAAAATTGACATCTGTTATAATCATGAACTCACGCTGCATGTCAGTATCAGGGTTTTTTGTAGCGGATTGTACACTGTTTTATCGTGACCCTCCATCGAGATGGTGAGTTTAAACAAACAATACCACATCCTGGTAGTTTGCAGGCAGCTGTCTTAAAAGAGACCGAAAATGGGAATCAAGTTTCATGGAAAACAAAAGAGCGTATAATTTGTACAATGATACAAAGTGAGTCCAAATTCGCTTTCAGGCAGTGTAAATGTGTACATGACAATGATGCCGGCGCTGGTGGTCGAGCGTGGCTTCAGCACTCGATTCGCAGCGGGCATGTTGGCAACAATCGGGTTCAGCAGCATTTTCGGCAGACTCGGCGCTGCTGCAATTGCAAAGGTCGAACGGGTAAACGGCAACTTGGTCATGGGTTGGTATGATCTGGCTTGATCGTCCTGTGCATTGTAGATCCTTGTTTGCGGTTTTGTGGCTCCATAACAAACCGATGATGGTCATGATAATAACACATTGAATGTCTCTCCCCCATCTGGGGGTGCGATCCAAAACGCTGCCAAAATAGTCCATGTGCTGAGTGCAGTGATGTTGGTCTGTTTCGCCCTGCTTTCGCAGACAGACCGAGGTGCCGGGGCTCGTCAGTGCGAACGCCTCTGGCAAATTTGCCTCCAAAAAGCCCCACCAGGAGATCTTATTGCTGGTCTGTAACATGACTCATGTCCAGGCGGACACCAGTTTAAAGTTTCAAGTTGTTATCTGATCGCTCACATGCACCTTACAAAAGATCAGGAACACCCTAGGAGATGGACAACACATGAGTACAACATGAAATTAACAAAACAAACAAAGCGTATGACAACAAAACGTACCAGTCGAGATACAGACTAGGAAGGACCACGAGACACATCGGCAGCACGAGAAAACCATTGTGAATACGAATTGAGATGATATTATTAGATGAATGACGCAAATCTGAAAGCAGCAGTCCGGCAGATTAGGGTTTAGTCAACGCTGACAGACACTGTCCATATTCCAGGCACCTGCGTGCTGGTGTGCAGCGCCCAATACTTCCTATTGACTGTCGCCACCCAGCCGTGGCAATTCACCGTCATCACCGCCATTTTCGGTTCCATACAAGGCGCCAACAACGCGTTTCTCTCACCGACTTTGTTCGAACTTTTCGGCACCCGACACAAATTTCACAGCGTGCTCGGCATGACCTTCTTTTCCATGGGATTCGTCATATTATTCGTGCCTCAAGTGAGAAAAAATGTGCGACATTCTGTACTATTATATTAAAGCAAACACCTTTTATCAATTTGCAGATTATTGGTCGTGTGGCGGATCGCTCCTTGAACGCTGCGTTTTGGTGTGCCTGTGGCGTGTCGTTTCTGGTGGCCGTTAGCCATCTGGGACTTGGACTGCGCACTTGTTGCATTGTGCAAACACCACCCACAGAAACAAAACTCACTGAAAAAGTGGCCGTCGTTGCTACGGATGACAAAACACTGACTGCTGACTCATGAATGGCCAAACAACCTCTCTGACGGATCAAATAAAAAAATCTTCATGGCGTTTATGTTGTCCATATAGTGCCTGATTAATTTTTATCCATGTTGTATAATGCACATCTTCATAACGTAAGTTATCTTTGCGCATCGCTAGCGCTATCTTGTGAGTCTGACGCATAAGTTGACCTCATTTTTGGCTGTGGTGATGATCCTATGGAAAGACCAGACGATCCATGTGGTAAACTGGTGTTTTGAGACAAAGAAAAAAATGTTTCAATTTATGGAATTTATTTGGAAAATGGAAAATTAATTTGACTGTTCTGCTCTGCTGACAATGACAAAACATGTTAATACAGTTTTAAATCGCATTTTTGTGTTTACATGTCGTTTTCCAAACTTGAAATGTGTTTGTGCTTCCCAGGAGAGCGGCCAAACCTACGAACGACGCAGAAAGCCGCTCAAAAGGGTCTCAAATCTGAGCATCTTGCTTGGTCGAACTCGAAAACGTCGACCGGTCGACGAAAATCACGGGTCGGTCAGCAGGATCACCCACCACCGCACGCGCACCGGGTGTCCCTTTTTCTGCGCGCTGTCTCCCGTGTCTCCATTGGATCTCCGTTGTGCATTTCGAACTCATCAAATCATATGGTGATGTGAAATTGCACAAGCAAAGCAGCCATTTGTGGTTGTTTGTGCGTGGTGACATTCAGAGCAACAATCGAAAAGGGCACTGTTGTCCTTGACTTTCTTCTCTTGTTCTTGATTGAACTGCTGCTGCGCTGCACTGCCTGCTGCGGTGTTTGGCTCTCGACTGGTGTTTGTGCTGTTCTCGTCTTGGTTGAGCGAGAGCGACTGGTCGCCGAACACCTCGTCAATTTGCCACAGCCATGAATGCTGCAGCTGCTAATATCATTCCAACAACGGTGCTCATACTGGTCTTTCTTTGCTCAATTCCCAACGGTGAGTCAATGTCGAATTCTGCTCAGCAAGCAACGCACCAATTGGCTGGCCTTACACATTATAGTTGCAATGCAAGTGGAAAAAACCGTTTTTTTCCTGAAAAAAAAACTTAAAAAAACCATAGTTTAACCCATAGTGCGCTTGAAACGCGTGTACGCCTCTGCATCATATGATGCAAAGTGCTAGCGTGTTGAATGGCTGACTTGTTTTAGCGTCACCGCATCGGTTCGTCAAGAGATTCGTCAAGCTCAACTACGAGCCGCTTGTCGACAACATCGACGCACGTGTGAAACGTTCGATATCAGACGATGACGGTGTTCGCGAGCTGGTGATTGAGCATAACAACAGGTTTGGTGTCACAAAATACGAATGAAAACCTGTGGAATTGCAATTAATCAAAGCTTTACACAGGACATTTCACTTATACCTTCGCCCTGCCGGATCCACAGTGTTCTCACAAGATCACACGACTGCAGACAAAAACAAGCCAGTCGGTGGTGATGTTGACGTCGATCAGTTTTTGTATGAAGGCATCATAAAAGGTGTGTAGTTTACCTGTTTTTTAATCTGATTTCCATTTGATCGGGCGACGTGAGTGTGAGACACGCCATTCTCTCTCACCATCACCACCACAGGAGATCCACATTCCCATGTCTATGGGTCAATATTGGATGGTATATTCGACGGTCACATTTACACGGGCGATCACAGACTATTCCACGTTGAAAAAGCTGTCAAATTCTACCGAACCAGACCTCGGGACTTTCATTCAATTATTTATGAAGGTATTTTTTAATTTGTGCTTGCTGTCGCCGTATTTTGCGCAAAAAGCTTCGATTTTCAGATTCTGACATCAATTTCGACCGATTACGAGTACGTCGTTCGACGGTCGACATCACAAAATTAGAACCGACTGCCGATCTCGATTTCAATGCCGACATCGCCACGTGTGGTCTGCGAGGCGACACCGATAAATGGATGAATGAAGTCGAACACGCTGCTGATCCGCTTGCTGCACAAACGCGCCCATCGGATGTTGTCCACGACGAAGCTTTTCAGTTCGCATACACTTCTCTCTTAATTTGTATTCACCGATTTATTATCCTGTACTAGCAAGGTTACTTGACTTGGTCCAAAACCTTAGACACGACGACAACGAGTTATGGTCGGACAGATACAAGCGCGAAACGAATCAACGACCGAAAATTGAGTTCGTCAAAGGGCATCGCCTGTATGACGTCAGGTGGGTAATTCTGATGGAAACGGAAAGTTATTCAACTGATAGTGAATCGACTTTCAGAACATGCTCTCTCTACATGCAAGCCGATCACAAACTTTATCAAGAAATTTTTGACCACGAGGGACAACAACAGGATCAAAGGTAACAAACGTGAATTAACAGCAGCCATTTTGATTTATGCACAATTATGGAATATGTTTTCAGAACTCGCGAAGAAATCTTGTCGTTATTCTACAGTCACGTGAAAACCGTGAACAAAATTTATGAGAGCACGAGCTTCGGCGGTGTGACTGGAGTGCACTTTATTGTGCAACGCACTAATGTGAGTTACAAGGCCTGATTATTAAAAACTAGAACTCAGAGCAGGAATACGTGGGATGGGGCCCTAATGTACAAAAATTCATCGTATATGTTTACAGATCTACAATCCCAGTTCGTGTAATGCGGACGGGACAACGAAAGCAGGTGCCATCAATCCATTCTGTGCCGAAAACGTCGACGTGTCCAATTACCTCAATCTCAATTCAATGTCCAATCATTCTGCGTTCTGTCTCGCCTATTCACTCACTTATCGCGATTTTGTTGGTGGAACATTAGGTCTCGCCTGGGTCGCGTCACCACAGCCGAACACCGCAGGTGGCATCTGTCAGGTAAATTGAACTACTTTGAAATGGTTCGCTTTGGACAATGTTTTCCATCGAGCTTTGTTGTTTTCTGTGTTTTACATTTTACAGTATTTAGTGATTTACGGCAACTTACCTGCCTGGTATTGCTTTGAGTACAATATGCTAGCTTTCCTATGTTCATTTCAGAGCAATCCTACGTTGTTTAGCCGTTTGCGAACGAATTATGATTGTCAGCCAGCTGGTCTTTGATTATTTTTAAACGACCCCGACCAGCACCCCAACCAATGTTGCAGATTTATCAACGCTACAACGAGCGCCGTGACTGGGTGTGGCGCAGTCTCAACACCGGCATCATCACCTTGGTCAATTACGGACATCGCGTGCCGGCCAGGGTCTCGCAGTTGACACTCGCTCACGAAATCGGCCATAATTTCGGATCACCGGTCGGTGCTTGATTAGCGGAAGTCTCGTATTTGTCTTAACTACAGCAGACGATCTTTTTGTATTTGTGTGTGTTTGTAAAGTGACGTTTTGTGGTCTGAACTGGAACATTTTTGATCGTGCGCAGTGTTTCTTCTTGGTTAAATTTAGGTGCCATGGCACCTAAATATTGAAATTTGGCTCCTAGGATTATTGAGTGTTTTTTTTCTGTAGTTTGACCCGAATTTAGGTGCCAGAATGTCTTTTCGCACCAAGGAAGAAGCGTAAATTTAGGTGCCCGTCGCACATAGTCTCACTTGAAATGAAAACCCTGATTGCGAAAGATAGCAAGATGCCTGGCTTGCACATGTTTCACATAACTACGGCTTGCACAAATATCTACAGCACGATTACCCATCGTACTGCCAACCGGGTCTGCCTGACGGCAACTACATCATGTACGCGTCAGCAACCAGTGGTGACAAACCCAACAACGAACAATTCTCCGATTGCAGCAAGGTATGTTCACTTCATGACATTTATATTTTCAAAAACGATGGAAAAAGTCACGTTGATAATCATTTTACAGGCAAACATCAGTGCCGTGTTGTACGCTGTGTTATCCGAAATCCCCGTCGATCCACAGAAAGTGCTTCTGTCTCCGAGTGGCGGCAAGCGGAACTGTTTCAGCGGTTGGTCTCTCGGTTTGCAAAACTGCAATGTCTGCAAATAAACTGCTGGGAACGCTAATAACAAAGTCAATTGCGTGTCTGCAGCGCGCACCACTGCATTTTGTGGCAATGGTCTTGTCGAGCCAGGGGAGGAGTGTGACTGCGGGTTTACGGACGAAGACTGTCAACGAATGGGCGACACTTGTTGTTATCCGCACAAAACCACTGAACCCGGCGGGGTCGGCTGCAAGCGGAAACCGCACGCGCGCTGCAGGTTGGTTTGTCACCTCGTGGTCCAATCATTTTGGTCAGAAGTGTCGCCCCTCAAAAACATGACAGATAAGGATAAGATAAAACAGATACTTCTGTTCAGACAAGTGAAGATGTTGATGCCCGACAAAATGCTTTAAAATATGCACCCTACCTCCAAAATTAATAACCGTATCCGTATGCATTTCAGTCCATCCGAAGGGCCGTGCTGTGACTCATTCACGTGCCGTTTCAAGCAGTCGTCCTTCAACTGCAGTCAAGCGGACGATTGTAACGAAATACAGAAATGTAACGGACTGCAGCCCGCTTGTCCGTCTCCGCCAAATAGACGTGATGGCACATTGTGTCAGGAAAACACCAAAGTCTGCAGAAAGGGGGTACGTTTGGGTTTCACTCAGGGCCGCGGTTACTTTTGTTTATGATGTTAGCAACAGTAGTCCAAAGTGTAAAATATGCCGAGTTTTTAGTTGTGTGACACGTCAATCTGTTCGCTTGTCGGTCTGCCCGAATGTTTCCTGACCGATGGCTCGCCCGAACATCAATGTCAACTGGCGTGCGAAAAAGATAAAAGTTCGCTCAGATTTTTTATGTTTTTGTGGCGTTTGTTATTGTCAGGAATAAGAAGCCTTTTTCAATTCCTTTTTTTCCAGAATGTGTGTCGAGTTTCGACCTGTCTGAGCTGAAACCCTACTATCAACGTATGAAGAACTTGGACGGCAACGTTGTGCAAGTCAAGGGCATTCTCAAACGACCCGGCTCGCCGTGTGACGATTATCGGGGATACTGTGATATATTCAGGTACCGTTATCGTTTTGTGTTGATAACAATTACCAACGAATTCTTCATGGCACAACGAATTCTTCATGGCAGTGATCTACTCTGGAGCCATATGTGTCAGGATTTGTTTTTTGCCGAAAAAATTAGGGGTTGCCTGCTTTTTCGTGCAGTAACATACATACAGTTACAGTATGTAAATTGTTTGATATAATAATCCCAGAATACACACAGTATATGTCACACACAATATACATATATTACAACACAGCTCTGCATACATTTTGTTTGCAGAAAGTGCCGCTCGGTGGACAGCAATGGGCCACTATCCAGGCTCAGGAACTTTCTGCTAAATCCTGAAGTTTACAATACCGTGAAGGACTGGGTTCAGGTCTGTGCGTTTATTTATGCGACGGTCTCTTTTGCTTTTCATACAAGTTTTAATGTTTGTTCATTGCATAGTTAAAGGGCTCGGGACATAACCGTAGGAAGGGTAGCAGGGCATAGTGTTATACACCGTTGGAAAGCACTCTGACAGCATATGTCGCGCACAAGCTTTAAGCTCCTTGCAGATGCGCTATCTCTTGGTGGAGCGACTTTTCGTTCCAGAAAAAAGTGAATTTTTTCACAACTTGGAACGACCGGTGCAGAAACCACAAATCAGCTGGACGTCAAGTAACGCATGGATAGGATTACAAAAGCTTCTGGATAACTTATCATCACAACATCAGTCGCTCAAAGCATTGCTTCACTCGGTGAGGGTGCGAAACGTTGCAAAAATCGGCCACATTTTTCGAGAGCACAACTTTGTCCCTAAATTTCGAGGCCGCGCTTTGCGTTCCAGAAATGAAAGTGCAACAGAAAAATAGAGCTTCGTCGAAAGTACCAGAAAATAAGGTTTTTAGATTTGGAAACCCTTATGCAGCGGCGTGACAGGCCGAAAAAGACTAAAAAATTGCCCCAAAACTGTATAGTCGCATTCATTGGCGGAAATGTGATGTAAATAGGCCACGTATTGCATCGCATTTGAAAGGAAAATGTCAGATAAACGCACAGTCCAACAACCTAGACGATTTTGAAGACCTCAAACTCGATGGACCTACTGTTGCAGCCATGCAAACCTGAATACGATATTCGGCTATAAGTCGTTTCTGTTAAGAACTATTTCACATCTGATAGCACCAAACGATGTAGCTCTGAAATAGCTATCGAACGATATATGACATGCCCATACTATCTCATACTATGGACAAGAAACGGTCAAAATTCCGAAATCGCACACGGTGACGTGACGGTTCATTCCAGAATCTGCAGAAAAAGCAATTTTTTAACCTGTGCTCCCAAGCGTTAGAATTTTTGTGGGCTTGTCATATATCGTTCGAAAGCTACTCTGGTGATACATTCTTTGGTGCTATCACATTTGCAATAGCTATCAACAATCAGCACTTATAGCTGAATATCGTGTTCAGATTGCTATGGCTGCCCCGGGAGATTTGTAGACCTTGGGGTCTT
>JASAMV010000182.1:0-17628 GCA_030248065.1 Rhynchonema sp. JSB1_4
TACGTCAAACGCGAAAACGAGACACTAGAGCAGATGGTGCAGCGTGTGATCGATGATGACATCGAATGTCCGTCCAACATGGTCAGCATCTATTGCGAACCTCTGACGCCGAAGGCCCAGGCCAGCTTTTGTGTAAGTTCAGGACTGGTTGTCAAAGTGCAAGTAGATGCCTCTTATGTTGACCGGTTTCTTGGACGCTAATTTAGCACACCGCGAACACACACAACACTCCATTACAAATTTCAGGGCATGTTGGGTAAGAACCCGCATTCGGCTAATGTGACTGTCACGGCTGCACGTGGTTGGTTGGAGTTTCTACCTCGTTTTTTTAACAAGTGGATTTAATGCTTGTAAAGTTTTCAACCACCCCATGGGAAATTCACGCAATATCGAAAAACTTCTCAAAGGAATTGCCGAACACAACCGGGCCATGATATACCAACCTGAATTCGAGGAGTTGTTCGAACGTGTCAGTCAACATTGTGCGGAGAAGATTCGATCCTTGAAGGCACAATTGTACAAACTACAGAGTTTCAAATGAAGGATGTTCCACACGTCTCTGCGTGAAAGCATTCCTTTCTGTCGTTTCCACTTAGTTTTTTGTTGAGTTTCTGATAAACTTTGAATGCCCTTGTTTAATTTCTTTGCTCTTTTCTGGGTAAATGTCGTATTCACGCTGTTATACAATCAATTGCCCGCTTATCACACTTCTTTCCTTGTGATCATATAAAAAAATTTGATTTTGCAGTGATAACAGGAACGCGTGAGGCCTTGCATTTCATAGTATGCACCACGGTAATGTTTATGCGAACGCGCCTCTTACTCTTTTTGCTGTACCTCGTTTTTTTTGCCTTTGTGTTTGGATTTTCTTTGCGAATGTGTTTCTAACGAGCAGAATGACTAGTCTGGCCCATTCCGATGAGATGCGGGGATATTATCCGGGCTGTGTTGTTGATTTTCTTGTGCCCCTTTTTGTCTGTGCCCATTTGATTGCTTTTCATGATCTTTTCTCCTCGTTTCTTAGAGTAAGGTCGTCTGTTGGCATTATGTGAGCGGTGTCAGAATAAGTGTCACCCATTACGACCGACAATTCTGTGTAACAAATTTGCTTTCTGAACAACCTTGTTTTCTCACTTTTTTTGTCTGTTCGTCGAGATTTCTCCTTTTTTTTGTCAAGTCGTGCAGGGATTGCGTTTCTAGTAAAGACTTATCACAACGTCGATATGTTTCAATCTGTGTTGCATGCACTAGTCACAGCAACGCATACGGGCATCAACGTCAAATCATACGACAAACCCAAGACACATCTGGTTTTCATCTGCGTAGTGATCGGACGACAACTTGCCAAGTTCAATCCTAAAATTTATGCCGTCGAACGCTTCACGAATGCTTCCCCTTGATCAATGAAATCCCTCAATGCGACGCCTGACGCTAGCCACGAAGACTGCATTATCGCCATCGATCAACATTACGTCGAGATTGACGTGCGTTCCGTCTGTCACCTGAAACGGTTAACTTTTTAGAACGCAAGCCGTGTGCTTCACGCCTTCTCCACGAAACGGTCCAACGTTATTTGAAGCACCATATGTGAACCGAACATTGTGCTATCGTTTTGCGTTAGGACTTCATGTTGGTTCTGAACATTGAAAAAAAAATTGACAAAAAATTGAATCCGGGTTCAATGACACTCACCTGCACACTGTAACCCACGCGCAGTCCGTTTCCATTGGTCATCGGTTCTGATATCACGTATCGCGCCCCGTCGTCGCTAGACAGCGTTCCGTGCACCAGCTCCAATTCAAAGAGCCACGCAGCTTGTCCGTTGTTGATGGTCAGTGAACAGATTCCGCCCAAGTGGTCTCCGTCTTTCCAAGCCTAGAACGTATTCAAATGCCCATACAATCACGCCAGCTGGTTTTGGTTTTTTTTTTAAAATTGTGGTCGTGTATGAAAAACAGAAAGTTACGCGACACACAAAATCAACTAGAATAAGCAGCGTTTATGTGAAGTATCTCGTTTACCCCTTTACCACCCTTATTTCAGTAGGCCCGTCCAATTAGAGAAGCGATGATCCCACCATTATTTTGAATGTGCCAATCCCAGCCCTAAACTAACGTCGTACAGTGTGAAATGGCTTTCAGCCCAACCGTCCGCCACAGGAACACCGCCCTGAAGTGTACACTTCGATCGAACGACTGTGCTCCGAACCATGGCGCGAGACTGTGACAGCTGATCAATTAGTATACCCACTTGAATCTGCAAGAAAGGGCGGTTGGAACACATGCACTATTTTAAGATGGCGTAAAGATGCGTTAGAGAGCAACACTTTTACAAGAAATTTTCATGGCTAAGGGTTTTCAGAGCAAGAAAAAAGCGAATGACGGTTATTCTACCTGATTTGCCATCACAAGCGCGATCAAGCGTTCGCGCCTCTCAAGACTCCCAGCCGCATTGCGATATACGGTTGCGCGTTACGTGGAGAATTCATGTACCACCGGCCACGTTGTTTTGTACCTGTCATGAGGTGATAAGTATAACGCTTCGTGTCCGTATATCAATAACTGAGCCGATTTTTTGGACCAATGAGCTGACCATGAGACGCTCCAGATAATGTTGAAATCCATCCAAAACAGGTTTTTATGACGGCCCATTAACAACATGATGCTCATTTCGCGCCTTCACAATAAACGACAGCCTACCAGCACAAGAACAAGATATATGCTTCGTGAAGCGTAAGTGGACACAAACAGAAAAGTGCGACAAAAAAAAAGAACAGCGGCACTGTTACACAGATAAAAAAAAACTGGATGATTTCGTGTCACAAGGCCGTCAGATACCCCGATGCAAACCTCAATCAACACGAACATCGCGACAATATGAAGACGAAGGCAGGTGCTGTGCTCCGACAAACCGAAAAATGACTAATACACCGCGTTTCAGATCAAAACCAGAAAACCGGCGTTGTGTACCCATGTCGGTGAGCGATAAACACTAGTGCACCGGGAGTACAGGCATCACGCCGTCGAGTGGACACATTGCGTTTTGTATCCAGAACCTGCCGGTTTCTTTCAGCCTGTACACGTGCGCTAAACTTAGTGTTTCGTCTGTCGTAGCACGGCGGTTAATAAAGGAGATTTAGGATCCCGTAGATAATCACACACGGCACATTTTAATGGGTTAAAAAAAACAACACATTACAAAAAGTCAATTGTTGCATAGATGACAAAATGCACGAAAAAAACCAAAATAAATGTCACAGGGACCGCAGCACACACTTTCATGATATCTAACCTTTTTAACGAAACTTTTATTTTACACGATACCGAACTATACATTTTCCGCTTTGCACACATGAGGATTAGCTGCGGCGACTGTACAATGCCAAGGAAATTGCATGACAAGAGTAACCACATTAACGAAGGGATTATAATGAAAGGCAGAATCAAAGAGAAAAACGAGATGATCAGCATCAGACGTGTGTACCCGCACAGGACTCATCAAAGTTTTAGATCGAGAAGGAAACAAACAAACGGAAGGAACTACACAAGCAGTGAAAGTACCAAAACCTTTTACGTGACAAAGAACAAACAAAAAAAACAAATTCCAAGATTGCCCTGAGAGTTTTTGACAGACAGTGTCAGTTCACCGGTTGCATAAAGAAGGCCATTGATTTCGTGAATCGCACCTGGTTGTCGTCACAGTCGACGTCACACGAGATTGTCAACTCGAGACGTGGTTTATCTGTAAGAGCACCCATCTTTACCGAAAGAAACGGAAAAATCGGATTTCGTAACCACCCCACACATCCCGCCCTGTGCGAAATTGACCTTACGAAAGTGATGAGCATCGGGCCACCGGAAATAAAAGCGCGTCATCATTTTTAATGTCGATCTGTTCATCATATTATCACTATGTATAATGTGCACCCAACCACATAACTGACCGACACTCAGACCGAAGGTTGATGAGACGATGAACAACCACGGCGAACGCCGTTTCACCGGCTTTATCACGAACTGAATCGGAGCGCCGGTCGAACTCGGTGTGTCGGTTGATTTGGTGAGGAAAATATCCACGCCAGTTTTCATGTCAACGACGATCGTGTCCTGTAAACGGTTGTCACGCATAATCGCAAACACGTACAACGGGTTTTTTTTATGTTCAGGAAAAAAAGTCGTAATT
This sequence comes from Rhynchonema sp. JSB1_4, assembly GCA_030248065.1. Classification (NCBI taxonomy): domain Eukaryota; kingdom Metazoa; phylum Nematoda; class Chromadorea; order Monhysterida; family Xyalidae; genus Rhynchonema; species Rhynchonema sp. JSB1_4. The sequence goes on from JASAMV010000182.1 coordinate 4,183, forward strand.
GCGAAAACGACACAAACAGGGCCGGATAGACGGGGACCTTCAACAGTTGATCGACAATTGGACACAAACCTGCATATCGATGAACACGTTTGAGCGATCCGGGTTTTGTTCACGGGCTTTTGTTGCCAGGTCGACCGCCTTGATGAACAAATCGGGCAGTGACAACGCTTTATTGGGTGGGCCAAATCGCGGATTGTGTTGCGAGTCCGACACGGTGATGTTTGACAAAAGTGGCGATCTGAAATTCCGCTCATAATCCACACAAACACGATTGTAATTGTTTTGCCGTGTTCAATAAAAAGCCGAAATCGTACCGTTTCAGTAAAGCCATGACGAATGCGAATGGATTTGGCTTCTTGACGACCACTCCAGATTGCGGCACCTTCTCAACGTCGACTTCGACCAAACCAGTCAAAATCGGTGCGGGTAGTTCTTGAAAAAAATGGAGAAAAAACATGCATCGACGGTCATTTGACCAACTTCCGTCTAAACCGGAGACGCCATTGGCGCTTCAACCGACAGACACCGATCAACTACGAAATTCAGCGTGCCGTTTCTTAAACAAACTGATCTTATCCACATACCGTCAATGATGTTTACGATCTTTCGAGCGTTGCCACAGTCGGGTTCGGCCGGCTCCACATCCGAAATCCACAAACTTTCCAATTCACCATCCCTGTCCGCGGCCCGCAAGAAAGCCTGGTAGTCTGATGGTGGAATGCTCACAGCCCGCGATGACGGGTAACGACTGTAAATTTTCAACGATCGGAGACGCAGCTTCATCACCTGAAAATTTGTATGCCTTTGCAACTTGAATCTTTTTCCGATAAAATTCAGTAGCGATTCAAACCGTAAATTGACAGCCAAGCTGCTTTTTTTTGATTTTTTTTAAAACGTAAAAAGGAGTAACCAACCATATCGATCAACGGACCGTCGATAGTAGCGAATCCGACAATCAGGGACACAACACGATGGTGCAGACCGCTTTGCAGAAACACATCCACGAAACCAGCCACCACGTCGTCCGTGGCCGCACGTTCGCCGCTGATCTGCAGTATTCTTTTCATGCACCGTGGTATCACATACAATTACGCCAACATATAGCAATCAACACAGACATGACATACAAAGCCCCATGGATATCGTTGGTTCGTTCCAAACACGTTTACGGCCGCTGACCTACATGCAGTTCCACCGGTGCGTTGAAACTCTCGATCGTTTTCATGAACGCCGACGTTTTGTCCAGGCTCGACTCGTTCTTCAACTCGAAGTTGTCCAGGTCGAGATTGAATTGCACCGATGTGTTGGAACTGCGTCGAATCAAGGGTTCGATGAACTTCGCCTCACACAGGCCGCATTCGATAAATTGCACCTGACACACAATTTGCACATTATGGAAGTTACTCGTTTTTTGCTGATTTTTCGCAATCTATTGCTCTTCCAACAGGGCAGTTTCACCAAGGTGAATCCACAATTAAATGATCACAACGTTTGTTTGGAATGGGGCACGCTTGTGTTGTTTCTATCGTTCTGCACCTCAAAAGCTCAAAACTCGGATCAGATCCAGAAGAAATGACACCGAATAGGGCGTGGCAAATCTAATGACGTCCACGATAAAAAAATGAAGCTTTTCAAATCCGGTCTTCGAGTATAGAAAAAGAACATGACACCAGCTGGCTTATCATTGTTTAGGTCGGCCCCACGTGGCCTATTTTTTAGCGCAGGTAATACTAACCGCCGTTGGGTGCGTAACCAGCTGGCCGATGTAGTACAAGGCGATATCGAAGCATGTCGGAACGATCATCAATATGATGACCTCCGCGTCTGCAACCGGGATCTCAGGCGAACTGCAGTAGAACAGCTGAAACATCATGTTCAAACCAGGCCCTCACTTTATTTCTGTGTCATGCAGGAGGCCCTCTTTTTTTTCCCTCCATGTGGCCACGATTTCAAAGTCGCGAGGTGTTATTTGAATAGCGGGTAAGGCGAAGTACAACCAGCCCCACATCTATATGATGCGCCCATCCTTTACACCAGCGAACTGCGAGCTTGGCGGCATTTTGATTGTGTTTTACACGGCATAGGGAGAGAGTTGTGAGGAAGCAATTCGAAAGCGTAAAAAAGGTGCGAAATGGCCTCACCTCGACGGTGAAATTCTTATCATCGAATTTAGCGGCGCCGTATGCCTTTATTGCACGAACACCGACGAAACCAGACGACATGATCTCACGGAATCGAACCACCATATGCGGACAGACAGCCTTGAAATACTCCGACACGCAGTTGTCCAAGTTGGCCACAATTTTGTCTCTGGGCAGCTCCTTGACGTCGGGGTGTATGTCTGGGGTGCAACGGTTTATGTCAGACCCGTTCATACAATCTTAAAAAGGGTTGGCGTGCGTGGATGACGTCAAAGGGAACGGTCGTCGCATTGTTTACCCGTTTTTTTCGGATATCTAAACGTTGAAGCTCTGCATCTCGCAAAACCGATAACGTGTTAGACTTACCGATGAAACGGTTGCGTTCGGACAAAATGGCACCCTCTTTCAGTAACGCCAACGTGAATTGAACGTTGCGATCAGCGTGCATCTCAAAGCATGCGTCCCCTTCTCTCACTGAAAAGAGATCGATATGTATTTTGAAACTGCAAGCATTATACGTGAGCGATGCCTCTCCAAATTAAATTACCACACCGGAAGAATGGGATGAAAAGAAACAATCTTTTTTTTTACTTACACGCAAGGTTCAGCAGTCCCAATTCATCGGCAATATTTTTTTGCCGTTTTACGTCCGCCGCATGACACGAGCGCTGTGGTCCCTTCGGTTTCGTGGTGCGCTTTGACGCCATTTCGTCAACCTACAAGGACACTTTTACTTTACCGTGGAGAGCTGGATCGGAGCACAGATCGTACCACCCCTGAAACAAGATGCCCCGCCCCCACCCCGGACGCTGTTTGGGATAACGTCGAGCACGGCCATTTTTTTCCGGGGGGGGGGGGGGGGGGTAAAGAGGTATCCCTTTTTTTGGGGCCGTGGGGGCGCCCATCGAGGGACCAGGAAGGGAAGACAGGACCCAAATTTCTAGAAAACTCATTTTTTTGGCGTCGAAAGTCTGCTGATTTTGTTGGCGAAGCCAGTCACTCCTTTTGTAAAAAAATTCTCCGCCAAACCGGTATTTTGACGATTTTTGACATCATTCACGGAGGAAATATGGAAAATCAGGCATTCTAGGGCAAAAATGCCCCACAAATGCCTACTTTAGCCCAAAATTTGCGCCGGGGTGGGCCTACGATGGATGGGGCGAAGAGACGTACTCCATGGCAACCCCCTCCCCCACAACCCACATAGTGCACAGTTTGACAACCCCCCGTTCCCCTCTGGCGAACTCTTCAAGTCAGCTGCAGCGGGTATTCCGGTTTTCATACTACGGTAGAAATCTAAATAGAGGCCCCCCCCCCGGAATAGAGCCCCCCCATGTAATACAGGCCCCCCCCCAAAGGGGTCAGTGGATTAGAACCCCCCCGGGAATAGGGCCTCCCCAAAGTAAGATCCCCTGCACTGTAGTGTATCAGGGCTTGATAGTGGTGTACAGCAATGGTGTAGCTGCGGCGGGAGTTGGGGGGGGGGGTTCCTGCCCCTAGGTACAGTGGGTAGGTTGCCGCCCCTCGCCTGGTACAGTAGGTAGGTTGCCGCCCCTCCGCTGGTACAGTAAGTAGGTTGCGCCCCACCTAACTTTTCACCCAAATTGTCGTTTGTTCAGAGCACATAATACGGGGCCGCGTCCTATTGACAAATAGACACCAATAATCGGGGTTGGAAGCGAAAAAACATCCTCTGAAACTCGTTTTAGGGGTTTCTGGGCGTACTTCTGGGAACAATTTTTCAGGTTCGGGTCAGTGAATTGATACACGCCCCCCCCCGGAATAGAGCCCCCCATAATAGAGCCGCACAAAATGGGGTCAATGAGCTAATAGAGCCCCCCCCGCCCCCTTCTGTTTAGGTTTTTACGGTATGTCCGACACGGATGCTCACCGCGAAAAAGGCCCCCACCACCGTATAAAAACGCTTAATTCCCGGAGATAAAACCAAACCGATGGCTCCTGGATGTCAGGCAAAAGGGCGCTGCCCGATGTCTGCGGCTTGGTCAAATCGACGATGTGACACTCGGGTACAGGATGTTGGGCGATAAGTTGATCACAAAGGGCGTTGAATGCCTCGTCAGAGTCCGAAAGATCAATGGCACCCTCGTTCGACACGTTCATTCGTCACGCGGAATACAGGAATCGGGAGCGCCCCAAACAATGTATGAAGTAAAGCTATTCACGGGCAAAAATCATCGGCATACAAATTCAAAGAAAAATTGTTAAACAGTACCAAATACTGAGATTTTCTCTGACATTGCGTTTTTCTGTAACAGTTGGTCTCCAAACAATGAACTGCAAGTTGTCGTGTGGTTTTGCAATATGCAACTAAATCCACCAAAGTTATATCCTCCGGCGCCCCACCACCCCGCGCTATTTTGCTGTCTAATCGCAAAAGATGCTTTAATTTAATTTGTCAGCGTACCCGATTTCCCCGCCTAACCAACCATAACGATTTAGAAGCCGGACGTGTTGTGCGGTGCTTAAAGTGGGCCACCAGATGGACTTTCCCGCGTCATGCAAATCACAAACGAGATTTCTTTCGAAAAAAAAACTGGCTTATGAAACTTTCGATTCACATTCGCCAACGCGCCGGGGTAGTAACCGGAGACTTTTTTTCAGTCACACCTTTGGCCTGGGGCAGTGATGTAGTTGGTCCGAGCAAGAAAGCCAGCTACCTGGAAGGGACCGGCACAAGGAACCCCGCTAGCTAGCCGGGCACCCTGCTTCGGCGGGGGGGTTGGTCCAGAAGTCAGAAAACAGGGGTATAAAATTTGCTCGAAATTATGCTAAAATAAGCCTTAAAATGCGTATTTTGGTCGATGTGTGAGAAAATTTGAGCGAATTTGACCATTTTGGCCCATAAAATGGTCATTTTGGCACCCCCCCCCCCCCCATCCCCCCCCCCCCAACGAGATCACTAGCCCGGGGCCCACCGTTTGTCATTCCTTCCCGCTCGCGATCCTGCCGAATCCATCGCGAATACATAAAGCCAACGAGATTCACCCTATTTTCTTTGCGCCGACTACCGGTACGCACACCCTAAATAATTGCACAGTTTGTTGCTATTTACTCCACCATCGTAACTGCGCCTCCCGGGATCAGCAGGCAGCCATTCGCATCGACAAAATGGGAGACTCCAAGTTCGCCGTCCTGCGAGCTTATGACGCGAAATTTTTGGACAGCCTTACATGTCCCATTTGTCTCGAAATTTTCACGAATCCAAAGACCCTGGCCTGTGGGCATACGTTCTGTCTGGTGAGTGCACTCTGCTTACACTCTGGATCTTTTTTTTTTGGCTGAATCTCCCCTTTTGGAGAAAACCAACATTTACACACAGGAGTGTATTACAACGGCGACGATCCATGCTTGTGTTCACCGCGGATTAGAACCTGGCGTACGTTTACTTTGCCTTTTGACGAGTTGACATAATTTAAAAAAAAGTGGAAAAAGGTAATGCAATTCCATGATCTAAAGCGTGTTGCACAATACCGTTCCTCGGCTCAAATCAGGTCACGGAGTGTCCCCAATGCAGAGAGGTTCATGACATCATCTGCGCGCAACTTCGCACGAACACGGCACTGAGCAATTTATGCGATCGCGTTCTGACAGAGGATGGTGATTTGCACAAGAATCTGTAGGTTCTAGTGTGTGCCTTGTCAACCGTTTGTCACACGTTTCATTCCGCTTGTCACACGTGAAATCCACACTGTCAGATTACACGGACAGGTCCATATTTTAAGTGTGTAAAATCGGCTGTGAACCAGTGAAACTTCTCCAATGTGCCGCCGTATTTGGTTATTCCAGCCATACATGCCCGTGTGGTCGCGTCGATCACATTGACAACTTCTACATGGGCACCACGTTTTTCGATCGATGTTGCAGTTGCGCCATGACTGCGGCAAAGCAAGCAAACATGCCGATTGCATCACTTCGTCAAATGCCGTACGATGACGCAGCGAATAAGAAAACCGGCCAGTGAAAACCATTCTAATGCTTATAGGAGTCTTTTGAAACCCAGCTATTCTTACATATTTCTCTGATCAAATACCAAAAAGCACATCACCATTCTGAAGAGTACATGAACGTCGCAGTCGTTTCGCAAAAACGAGACGAACTGCGATTGGATATGGATGCGTTGTGTCAGAGCATCATTCGTGACGTCACCGTTGCGAACGTAACGAACAACGTCGATGATCTGGCACTACGGACGGTAAGCATTAATATTTCGCAGTCATTTAAAATGTGTTAAGCTTGGCGCCTGATTAGTTGACATTTGAGAAACAAAAGCCGAACGCGCTACACACAGTTCGGAAAAATAAGCACACGACCATCTAATTTTGAAAAAAATCTGGCGCTTCAGATCTGTTTGCGGACCAAAAAATGTCTAATTTTTCCTCATGCTCACTGTTTAGGTAAGTTTTTAATGCGCGTGGCTGGATTCGCAGATCATAATTCGGGTGCTCCACACGGAGTTTTTTTTCGAAAAAGATACCTGTGCCCTCTGTGTTTTTTTTTCAACCGTGTCGTCTCTGATGTCCACTTTTTTTGATTTCCACCCTTATACCCGCTGTGCACTGCACGGACATGTGTTGTCCAAGAGATTCCGTTTCGTATCGTGTGATCGATCTTTACACCTCACACCGACAGGAACGCATTCGCACGAGCATCGGAATTTTCCGATTTCTGAACCGGCAGGCCGACCCCACATGGATGGCCGCAATTCGGCGCGATTTACGTGTTCTCCAGGAGCTAAAAACACTACATGAAAAGGCTGCCACGAGCATGCCACGTCAACAATTCAAGAAGGTTCGTTGTCATATTCTTGTCTATAAACCAGCTGTGTGAGACATGAGGTACCTCATCCAATCAATTGGCCATCTAATTGAATCGGCCATTTGATAAACGGGATGCACAATTTCCAAGGCGAATTTCGGAGTGAGCTCTGTCAACGCGATTAAAAACGTGTCGGGTTTTTTGAATTTCAAACGTACTCATGTCTGTCATCAGCAGCCTGAGAGCTGACCTTCGAAATCCGATGTCAATGTCTTCCATCGCACGTGGGGCATTGCACACATCGCATTTACGCTTGAAAACATCCGTCTCACTGGCACAATAGCTGGTCCATATAATTTTCCACAAGGCACGTGCTGTCGGAAACACACCCTCTTACATTCTCTCTTTTTTGTGCTCTCAACATAGTTCAATTCAGTAAATGCGGCCACACACTAAATTCCATCGCATAATCGTTGTGAGAGCCGCCCCCATCGGACTGAGAACAACGCCAAGCCATCAGAAATCTTCCTTTTTTTCATGTCGAGCGTCTGTATGGTCTCTACGTTCGCTGGCGAAACCTGTCTCCATGGATTTCCAAGTGCGCTGATGACGGAGTGAATGAAACCAAGCCGACCGCTAAAGCCGCACCAAAAGCGATCGACTTTTATTCTGATGTCAACTTCTATACCGATCGTGATTTTTGGAAGGACATATAGCTAAACATCGATGAGTGGTTTAGAATTGGTCCATGTGTTTCTTGGAATGACTATTTTTCTCAGAAAGAATTACTCTGGTTTATCTTGCGTAGATTATATGATATGTCGTCTTTTTTGATAAAAAAACCCAGTCTTTGGCGCTTGGTGTGTTCCACTCGACCGAAGATCTGTTCCTTGGTAATTTCCAGCGATCACGGTTTTATGCGTGGCGCTATCCATATGAATGTATATGAAGGCGACGTTTTTTTGCATAACACTGTATGAGTTGATCGAGAGCGCCACAAATGGCGAGAAGAGCGTTTATCACCGTGATAGTAGCCTTTTGAACGAATCAGACTGACCCGCGCTTGATGCCCCACCGTTTACAGGCCACCGTTTCCAATTCTGCTTGCGGTTGATTCTACATCACTGCTGCTCGAAAATCGACAACTGATCAAACTTCACCATGTACAACTCAGACATCGAAGACGATTTGACATCGGATGTCGTCGGCGACATTCTCAATCTGTCAAAGGACACGCACTTCGAGGGCTCTGTCAGGAATGAATCGCAGCCGATCGTGGAAACATTCGAAGGTCATCGCCATGCGGCGCAGTCGGCTGCAGATAAGACCGAGGTGTGCACTGTGGATTGGAAGTCGAAGAGCAACGATCAGGTAGTTGGCGTAATGCTTGCAGAAGCCACGCAGAACATTTTATTTTATGTGCTTCTATTACAATCATAAAGCAATTTGTGTTGCAGAAAATACGAGACAATGAGCATAAGGGTGTGCGCGGAGACACTTGCATGGATCGCAGAGTACCGGTTGAAGTCAGCCTCATTCGTAGTGCAATTCGAACCGGTGGGCGATTGGACAGATTCGAGGGATATGTTGTGACTGGGGTTTGTACTGTTGATCCGTTCTGTTCTCCCCCACATGGGGAGGGAGGGGGATGATGAACAATGACCTCAAACTTCATCCGTTCGGGGCGTCCACCGAGGCACTGTATTTATATCTAGGTGACCGCGACAGACGGGGACCGCAGACCGACCTAATTAGCGCTTATCTCAAGCGTGTCACAGACACTCACTTGGTCTGAAAACCGTGTTAGATCGCCCCGAATGCATTCATGTTTTTTCACATCTCATGGCATCGTCGATTCATTCTGCGCTGGCGTCCCCCGGTCAGAGTTCATATTACATACTAACGGTAGACACGAAAAGTTTTTTCGCCATTGCAAGAATCTGTGCGCCTAAACCAATTTCATGCTCGTAATGATATTGCAACAGACATTGACCTCGTTTTCTAGTATGAGATCGTCGTGGTGATTACGAATGCGACCGACGTTATTGATGGCCAGGCGACACTTTCGTTCATCGACGCCCTTGACCCCAGCGTTTCGATGGACTGCTACTTCTACACGGTTTGGGTCAATGTTATTTTTCAATTATTTTAGAACCGACGTCCCCATATTCATCGATGTATCACTTCTTGATCCGCACCAATAATCGAACCATTAATACTGAGACCACACACAAAGTTATTATGGTTACATAGCAAAACAGAGCCGTCAGTTACGTGACATATGTAAAAATTTATGGCCGGATGTATGTCACTTCCATGGAACAGAATCAACGAGCCAGCAAAGGGGGGGCATGTCTCTCAGATCTTCATTTCTTCATCGATCACACAACAACGAAGATCCCACTTGGTGCCCAAGAGTGTCCCTAACGATCATGCTGGGAAGCCAACTTCGAGCACAGAAGCAACAGCAACGTTCGCCCACTTTCATTGGACCCGAGCGGTTTAGCGAAATAGTATTTTGACGGAACCCAATGTCTGAAAATGTTCCTTCTTTTGTGGACAACAGTCTAACATTAGCCTGACAAATAATTGCCATTTCTTGTCGGCACACAGATTTCGACTCAGAGAGGTATTTTTTTACCCGGCTACGTCGATACCGTTCCAAGGAACGACCGCACTGTCGTCATTTGACAGCACACAACATTCAGACTGACACTACAATTTTTTGACTCATAGACGCGTATTTCAGAACACGTAATGTCACAAAAGCATAAACGTTCTTACGATATGAATCTTTGACATAGATATGAGTGAGAAAGAAAAGAAACGCATTACGTATAATTCTATCGAACACGAGCTCAAAACAGAACAGCAATATTCACATTTTATGGTGCTCCCAATTTTATTGCAGTCGCTATCACTCGACCCAGCTACGCTATTTCGGTATGCACATTCGCAGCTGATTGTGATCGAAATAGTTTTTTTCTGATTGTGGTCCGTCTGTGAAGAGTTGAGCGATTTGACCGTGTGGCTTTTTGGCATTCGTGCAGAAGTAGCTTTCGTCCTCTGCGATCGTCATCTGGAAAAAACCGCCGGTGTGTTGCTGTTGACCAACAAACGGCACGACATCTCGTTTGACGTCGAGAACGATCAACGGTTCATGGTCCGTGCAGGGTGGCACACGTATCGCCTCAGTGAGGCAGATCACGGCCGTCGATTGAACTAGCGCCCCACGCAGTATTGACAGGTGCGCCGTGCGATTGTCACAGGAGATCGGCTTGATGCCAGGGGTCAAACACGCGTCGAAAATCGGCTGTAAACTTGTGTTAAATAGTATGCGCCATATATTTTAACCAATTCCGTTCTCAATACGACTTTGCCGGGTCACCCCGCTTGATCCAGATTTGTCACGGTGGACAACATTTTATCTGATGTCACCTTTCAGTTTGAGGTCGAAGAGTAAGCTTAGAAAAAAATATCGTTGTATTCTCCGGCCACATTGGCGCCAGCGAAAGCTTAGCCCAATAAAATTCGTTGAACCTGCTCGTCAACAAGCGTTCCGCCGCCCTTTATTCCGGGCGGTAGCATGTATAGACAAAGTTCGGACAGCCTGCTGGTCGATGCCAATCTGGCGAACCGATTCCATGCTTCCCAAGCTTTCTCGGTCACGCAAAAGAGCGGATTTTTCGCTAAAATTAACCCCATTTTGACAACGTCGCACGAGGTGTGGTGGTCCAAAACATGAATATAATTTACAACCACTGACAAACCCTTCGTCAAACATTTCTGATCAGAGTAGAGACCCAGAACACGTCATACATATGGGTACCTTATTTTGGTCCTCTGGCAGTGGCCTATCGTTTTTAGTTGTTCCACGTGCATATTATAAGCAACCAACCCATGGTCGTGGGTAACTCGCTTGGTAACGATACGTCACACGTGAACGATCGTACATGTATACGGTGTCTCCGCTTTCATTGATCGCGATGTCGCCGTTGAAATCACTCATCTGTGTGTGACAGGAAATTTATTTTTTTTAAGTCTTTTTCCGTCTCGTCCGTCGTAATCAAACGCTTTTTTTATTCGTCAACCTATCTGTGTTCATACATCATGATTCAATAACAAATGTCCCGCACCGTATACACTGCCTTTTGTGGATAACGTGCGTCGAACAGACGGAAGCCGCCATATCCGCTTGAGACGTAAATTTGATGGTCCATCACGATGGTCTTGTTGTGCTCCTCTCCACCATAAACAAGTGGAACCTCGAAGCGCGGTTCGCGCGGTTTCACCTGCGAGAGAAACCATCATCGGACACTGACACTCGCCCCTCCATGGGCAGAAAGGTTCGGGTTACATGATTTCAATGTCTAAACACTAACCGATGGAAAATCGAAGGCAACCATTGACCGATCGATCTTGACGAACATCGTGCTGCTTGCGACATCCACAGCTTGCAGTCGAAACGAGGAAATGGAGCCATGGGGATCTATGTAATTCTGGACCAATGGGTGTTGCTCACCGGACATAACATCCCAAATGAAGAAGCGACCCCGCTGACTGGCTCCAATGAGATATGTCGCAGACGGCCAAAAGACCTCAGACACCTGGCACGATCTACCGTAGAGGAGCGCCGCCGTACTGTACTCCTGTGAAAATCCCGCTCATGCAGAAAAGACATTTGATTCGGCGGTACGCTGGCCCCCCAAAATCCACTCCAATTTGTCCCCCCCCCCCCCAGTCTTGATTCATGTGATTTCACGCAGACCATGCTAACTGTCCGCAACTCCGATAGCCGTCTAGGTACGACCCCAAGCGTGACTAAAACACAGAACACCCATAATTAGTTAGTAATTGTTCTATGCATGTGGGCAAGATTTATGTAGATGGACATAACATGAGCCCGACTGGGCACGTCCCCAATTTTTCTTTAACCTGGTCTGTCTCCAGTGGTTTTCGCCGGTTGGTATTGACAGACCTACTACCAATAAAATCAACAATCTTCTGCACCATCCGTTTCGATTTTCTACCGACTGGCTTACAGGCCGACACAAGTTGGATCGTCGGCGACCAGAAATGTTCACACTCACCCCCTCTGAAAAAATTAACACCGAGCTCACCATCTTTGTTCCTTCCTGATCGAATAATTCGACAATCGACACCGTCGTGAAGTCGGTTTTGGCGACAAACATGCCGTCGATACCAACAGGTTGTGCCGCCAGCCAACGATCATTAGCGGACGAAACCGATTCCTTCTCGAATATCATGTATCCCCGTGTTTCGTACCGTCGATACACGGGTGGAACCGCAGACCGAAGACAGGGTGCCACACGATGGGCCGACATTTCGATTTCGTTGTAGATTAGCTTTCAAACGTTTTGAAAATCGCGTCGCTCTCCCTGCGAATTCTCTGAAATACCGTGATCGCAATCGGGATAAGAATGGGTCCGAGTAGCGAAAAGCGCCTCGGGGATCAAGATTCGCGGAAATGTTCCCCCGCTCTTTGTTGTCCAGGTACAATCCGCTGAATTACCGAATTATAGCGTAATCTTCGTCTTTGATAGTAGATTGTTCACGGAGCGTGCATTCCGCTGAGCACACCGTAGTCAGTGTGGCAAGCCCACTCAATGCCAACAAAGCGGAGCCTGCACGCTCACTCTACTAAAAAAAGATACGCCAGGGCCCACGCCGTCTTCTCGTCACACAATCATACTTGATGCCCCCCCCCCCCCCCCCGTAATACGCGGCACACGTCGCTCATTGGACAGAGTACAAGCTCCACTCGACCTATTGATGGCTGTGGATGGCATCGACCGTGCACTTTCAGTTGCCTGCGCTTGCTCACTGCATGGCAGTCCAAGCCCGGACGGACTGCGTCGTGTGGTGACACATTACGCTTCTCGACCCAGACAAGAATCTTTTAACCGATCATTTCTCTTTCATTCTTTTCTGGCAGCGGGGAGTGCATCCATTGCAATGGCGGCTGTGTTAATTCACTTATTTCAGTACCAACCCTGAATACACTGCTCTGTGGCGAGTGTCACTTGGGGCGTTCTATTCCCGGGGGTGATTAAATCACTGACGATTTTTTAGGGGAGGGGACATCCGCCGTACGGTATTGTCGGAAATAGAACCCGGGGGGGGGGGTTACTTTTGTGACTGGGGTCATTTGGGGGGGGGGTTCAATTTATGGGGGGGCGTCAATTATTGGGGGGTTATATTTTTCATTTGGCCCCCCAACGAAAAAAATCATTGTTAATAACGCCCATAAAACGGCAATTATGCTTTTAATCCTGTATTCTGTTGTGTGCGCAAGCTAAAACAACGTTTGACACAACAACACAGCCCTACCATTCCAATAATCTGTGGTACGGTTAAGGTTGGGGGTGGGGTTCTATTAATGGGGGGGGGCGGTCAATTAATGGGGGGGGGGGGTTATATTTTTTGATTTCGAGCCATTAAGGGGGGGTTCAATTAATGGCGGGGTGTTATATTTTTGATTTGGAGCCATTAAGGGGGCGGTTCAATT
>JASAMV010000184.1:0-27883 GCA_030248065.1 Rhynchonema sp. JSB1_4
TGTTACGCTAACACAATAAAGCCAAACGACCAAGGCACAGAGCCGATCCGATCTGATCACCAACTTTGACACCATCAGCCAATCAATCCACACTTGTATCACAAATGGACCTCTCGGTGGACGAAATCGGCGTCAGTCTGCACACAGACAGCTGTTCAGATCGTCTTGATGTTTGTCGGCTGAACCCAGGTCTGCCGTCAGCACCAGATCGAGTTGGTGATGAAAAACACAGCCCGGGATCGGAGTCGGTTACAGTGTCAAACACGAACATTGGCGGTCGATTTGATTGTTGATATTGTTGTGAAGCATTGCCCAACGAACTGGGACACAGCGAGCTCCTGTTTGAAGTGGTGTACTCGAGTGGAGGATGGTCGACGAAACCCTGCTCCTCGTCCATTTCCTCCTCCATGATCACTCGTTGCTGTTGTTGTTTTTTGAGCAGCTCTTCGCGACGTTTCTGTTCGGCGCGACGTTTCTTGACCAGAACACAAACGAATGCCAGTGAGGAGACCAGCAGGACCAGTGCGAACTGTGCGGCTGATAGATACCAGATCGGTTGGCAGCCTTGGCCTGAAAATTTGCAAAATTTATTGGTGATGCTTTATTCGTTGTAATTGTAGTGGGCGCCCGTCTACGGAAAGCAAACGACCCATTTGGTCAATCCAGAAGAGCGTGTGTTTGTTTTCGCAGTTTGTTGCTGTGAACAACCGCACAGCGCTGTTCACAGTAAATCAGTAGCAGAGCGTGGCCCCGGACCGCACAAGAACCTGAGTTCGAATGATGCCCGAGGACCGCGATTTTTTTGCGCCCAACGGCTTTCCGTTTTTACTCATGCGTTCCCGTTCTTGTGTATATCGTGAAAGTCTACTACATGTACTGTATATTGTTCAATGCATTTAAGACAAGCGCATCAATGCATCAGTGCAGCTCGCGCGAACACACACAAAGTGTTCAGATTGGCGCAGTGCGCGCCGAGCTGCCAAATAGACACGACGACTCCTCCTTAAACTCAACTAACCGAAATGTCCGAAAGCACACTCATCACAGAACGGTGGCAGAAAGTGTTCATCGCATTCGCACACCGACGGATCGAATGAAGAGGGTCGACCATGTCGATGACAATCGGCCTGTTCGCAGCGATCGCCAACGAATTTGTCGTGACAGTGACATCTGTAATATAAGGGCGGGCTTAGGTTGAATCCGGAAATCGGAATCCGGAATTATTTCCGGAAAACGCATTATTATTTTTGCATGTAAATTCTTGCGTGTTTTCCGGAAATATTTCCGGAGCCCAGAAATGTTTTGTATTTTTGCATGCAAATTATTTCCGGGTTCCGGATTTAACTTAGGTTCGCCCTGAGTGTGTTGTGCGTCGTGTTCTTAGCTGCCAGTTATGTAGACCTGGTCGCGTAGACCGGCGGGTGCACCAGGCCATCGTCACTAAGCAGACTAAACCAGACGCGGCCACGGGACCTCGAAAACATTTTCGCTGCTAACGTTGTTGAAAGTCTAGTTGCGGCCCAGCGATCGGTTTATACTAATGTTGTCAACGCAACTGCCTGTGTCTTGTGCAAACGTAGCAGGATGTCTGCGGTCGTCAACGCGCACGTGTCCGTGTCGCACGATGCAAGTGTGTCGTGGAGACCCTGTATATTCATTTCAGCGTGCTCATTTAGCTTTCGTTTTGCACGCATCCCACGGGGCGTTGCAAAGGAGGCATCCATCCAGCTGCGCTTGCTCAACAAGCACAGGGCAGTTGCGTTGAGTACAATAGCATTGGCCAAATCGCCGTGCTTGCTTGTCACCATCAACCTTAAACCCCACGCAGAAAATATGCAAGCTCCACACGAACGTGTCTTTATATCGATATCCATGCACGCAGTACGCCGTTTGATTGCAATCGTGTCCGTCATACCCGTCCTCACAGTCACATGATTGCCTGTGAGCATTCCACGCTCCGAACACGCAAAGTGGATGTGCTTGTCGATATTGCCGATTAAAATGGATTGTGGTTACGGTAGTTGATCGTGTTGTTTGTTGGCGTGCCGATTTAGTCCCGTTAATAGTCATACCCGTAGTTGTTGAGCTGGCTGCTGCTGGCTGGAACCTGTGAACATGAGTGAAACATTAGTTCACTCTCATTGCCAAGATCTGGGATTAAAAAAAATCTGTCGCGGTTTCAAACAACGGACTCGGACTGGTCCGGTATTGGTCACGTAACTTGTCCCTCGTTTCGAAATGCACTGGATAATATCAACCAGCGCGTCAAAGTTGTTCCCAACAAACAAAACCACTGGACCCAATACCAGCCAGACAACGCCATATACCGGACCCATCAACAAGTTTGGTCCAGGACCTGGCCAGCCACCGCGGCTATCTCTGTGCAGAAAAGAGAGAAAATACAGTTAGCAGCTATTTGTTGTTACCTCCTCTCAGCAGATGTTTCATTTGTGAACAATGAAAGCACGACGGCAGGTTTGCCCGTGACAAGATCGAGATTGGAAATTTGATTGATGAAAGCGAATAACAACAGAACGGGACACCGCGATTGCACCATGCTGATGTCCGCGTTCGCCTTGAAATGTCAGGGTTGCGCCCGGCTCAGAACTGGAGCTCAGCCGGCTGCAGAACTGCAACTCACAGCTGGAGAAGCGATGATTGTGTGTTTACGGCATCATATTGATCGATGGGCGTTGAGATTGTTTTCTGCGCACCGTATACAATTAACACTTTCGATTATGCCAGTTCCAAATCATGGTGTTATTGTGTTGGCTGGTAGTATTTCAGCCAGACACCAGCCTGGCTAAACGAACCGGTCTACAAGATAAGAAAAAACGCATTAAATTGCCTTGGGAAAAATTATTTCACGCGTGTCAACCTACCGACTTGAATTGAATCTGGGCAGAGTCAGCAAGACGCAAGGAAAAAGGGTGCAAGTGACACTTTCTGCGAACACATCAAAACAAGTGTGCTGTTGTTCAAAAACATAATGAACGTGCAAGTTGAGCGAAAACCGGGGGTTCGCCGGGCAAAACAAAACCGTGTTATAGCCCAGAAAGTTGAGCGTCACTTTTATCGCAAGTGTCTACTGCGCTTGGTGGAAGGATAATAGCAACTGGCCTGCACGCGAGCTTATTAGTTTTCGAATATATGTATACAGTACGTAAACAACACAAAAAACAAAATATCCGAAAAGCACATCACATACTGCGCTTTTGTACGTGCAGGTGCAATGCGGTCAGCAGAAACGCAAAACGCGAGTATGCTTCTCAGCCGAGCCCAGACAGGCTACCCGCAGTTACACCCACAAACCAAGGCATACACCTACAAGCTACACAGCTTGCTATAGCTGTTGTGACATAACAAAGCACCACACGTATAAGCTGTACCAGCCAGCTAGTTTTGCTATATGAACCCATGGACACGTTAGCTATAGCAGCAGCAGCAAGCATACGGTTGCTGCTAGAAGCTTGCTAGCCTCCAAAGCAGAGTGTTTTTGAACAGCAGCAGCACACACAGAAGCCTGGTTGCACGCAATTCGATCGCTGTGGCTGCCCGCGTGCTGCGATGTTTTGCTCACCCGCGCCCCACCCACCTTGGAGCTCTTGTGGCAACGCACTGTCCGGGCTAGCTGGTTGCGGTGCTTCAATTTGCTTAGTACTGTACCGTATGTACATGCTTCTCCATATTTATGTCAACTTGCGACCACCAAACAATGTTCCTGAGAGGACTCGAACCTCCGACCGCCCAACCGGTCAGGCGCTCTATCCAACTGAGCTACAGGAACGAGCTCAGTGGCCGCACTAACCACATCATAAACCGAACGATACGCAGCGCACACGCACAATTCTCTCCTCGTATAACGTTACGCTGCAGGGACAATGCCACATAAGCACAGCGTATAATATTCTCGGGCTCGTAATACGCGGTGTGTGTCTATTCGCCAGACCACACTACCCCCCTCCCAGGCGGGGCTGACCTCAGACCAAGCTCAGGCCAAATCGGGTATCGCGTATCGCCCAATCTGACTCCGAAATCAGAAGGCTGTCTAGCCCGATTCGGCTTCGAACGCCGTTCATCGGACTTGTCCCATCAACGAGGGCTTCACCAATTGTCAACTTGCGACCACCAAACAATGTTCCTGAGAGGACTCGAACCTCCGACCTCCCAACCGGTCAGGCGCTCTATCCAACTGAGCTACAGGAACGAGCTCAGTGGCCGCACTAACCACATCATAAACCGAACGATACGCAGCGCACACGCACAATTCTCTCCTCGTATAACGTTACGCTGCAGGGACAATGCCACATAAGCACAGCGTATAATATTCTCGGGCTCGTAATACGCGGTGTGTGTCTATTCGCCAGACCACATTTAGGAAGGAGGCGGAACAAGAAGGTAAGAGGTTGTGCGTGTGTCGATATAGAAGTTCGCAATATGAACATACATAGATGTTCACAGTATAGAAGGCCTGGACCCTGCGCTGTCGATCAAAATAGAAACGAAACGATTTTGTAACTTTTCTGTAAAAGATTCGGCCAATACCTACAGTACCGGT
Organism: Rhynchonema sp. JSB1_4; assembly: GCA_030248065.1. Classification (NCBI taxonomy): domain Eukaryota; kingdom Metazoa; phylum Nematoda; class Chromadorea; order Monhysterida; family Xyalidae; genus Rhynchonema; species Rhynchonema sp. JSB1_4. The sequence continues at coordinate 4,559 of JASAMV010000184.1, forward strand.
TGCAATTCTAGGCTGTCTGAGGGCCTGTACCTGCAGGCTCAGTGAATGCACCACTGACCAATAATGCACTGTACATCTGGAACCTACAGGCGCCTGCATACGGGCGCACGCAGGTCTCAAACAGCCAAATTGCAGCTGGTGCTGTATAGGTACATACAGTTTGCCTGGGTTTGGGTACTTAGAAGTAGGAAGATTAGCCATATGCAATTAAACATCATAGAATCACACTCAAAACGCAGTTACTAACAGTTTTCTCTTTTTCTTTTTTCTGTGCGTTTATTACGAGTTATGCGAAGCACGACAGGGTCATGATGGAATATACTACCCGTTACAAACAGCTGAAGCAATGGGAGGCAATGGAATGTACATGCGCTCCCCGTTATTATTAAACAGTTGAACAGTTGAATCTCTCTGACCTCCACAAGCGTTGAATTTCTTTTCTGTGATTACTGACGTCTATATCATGAATATTCCATATGGTAAACAAAAATCGGGTGCTGGTCGATTCACAACAACACTAGTGTAGACTGTGATTTGCATAATCGCATCGTGTGCTGCTAAATGCACACGATACATACGCGCATACATACGACATAAAAAGTGTAATTTTCTGAGCGTCAGTGAAAAATTTGTTTTTGTGAAGGCGTAAAAATACATAAACATGCTTTTGTGGATCCTATGGCGCAATATCCGAAGCCCTCTAAGACGACGGAATATCCGGAGTTAAAACGATGCTCTATCCGGAACCTTGGAACACGTGGCCTATCAGAAGAAGAGCTGTTTTATTCTGTTTTTATTTTCCTAACTTTCCGTCGCGTGGAAGATGATGTACTTATTTATATCATTTGACGTGTTTCACAAGGAAAACCACACATGATGAACTGGCCACACCGAATAAAAGTTGCACGATGGTAAATACATTCGAACCCTGGATATAATTCTAATTCTATCCACAAACATGACATTTTGCTAAAAAAAACCAAACATACTGTACCGTCGTTTTTCTATACGGATTCCTTTGTGAGGACCAACACGACCCGCAATCAGGTCGGAAGGAAACTTCCGGATATGCCGCCCTGTTTGGGATAAAAGGCTTGGATTCTTTCATGAGCAAAACAAAATTATTATGTTATTCATTATCATATTAGGGTTGTTTTTGTTAGATTTTTCACATGAAAATACGATTGCGTAATATATTTGGCGCAGCGGTTGTGCTGAAACAATGGGTGGAATTTTCGAAACGGTGTAAAGGCATAAAGGTCGGTGTAAAGTTCGGTCGAAAGCTCGGTCGGCGTAGCTCGGTGTAAACGTGAAACATTGCCTGTTATTAACGTGGAATGTTTCAATTTTACACCGAGGTCTATCAAACTGAGCTGTCGAGCGAGCTTTCCACCGACCTTTACGCCCAACTGACCTTTACACCGTTTCGAAAATATCACCCAATGTAATATTGCAGGTATACGCTCAAAACCATTGCATAAATCAGGTGACATACATAAATATTTTTATCACATAAAGGTGGTATGTTCGCACTCGTAGGGTATTTTTGTTAGACCGTGAAACTGTAGATCATAATTGCGCACCTACCAAATAATATTAGGCCAGGGCCCTCACGCACGACACAATTAGGGGGCAGCTGATAATGAGTGTGGTCTGGCGAATAGACACACACCGCGTATTACGAGCCCGAGAATATTATACGCTGTGCTTATGTGGCATTGTCCCTGCAGCGTAACGTTATACGAGGAGAGAATTGTGTGTGCGCGCTGCGGTGCACTGTGTATCGTTCGGTTTATGAAGTGGTTAGTGCGGCCACTGAGCTCGTTCCTGTAGCTCAGTTGGTAGAGCGATGGCCGGTTGGGAGGTCGGAGGTTCGAGTCCTCTCAGGAACATTGTTTGGTGGTCGCAAGTCGACATGATATCGAAAAAAGTTATTTGAGTGTTTTTCTAAGTTACAGTCTCTGGCTGCTATCAAAATCACAACTGATATTGCTGTACTATAAGTCGGGTGGGATGGGGTGTGTGGTGAGCTCAATGAGCCTCAACCAGTGACATGAAACATGATCGATCGACCAGGCATGATGCGACTTTTAGGCATTTAGCTCACACGCTGACTGATGCACTGGATGCGGCAGGATCAACTGTGACGCTTTGTTGCGTGCATGATTGTGTGGTTTTCTCGCATGTACTCCAAGCGTTTTAGGAGTCAAGTACCGAGTTTGAAGAATTTCTGAAGAATTTCATACGACGCCTTATGTACCGCTATGCGTAGTGAACATTGTTCCGTATAGTGAACCCGGTTCTCGTTCTGTTCACTATGTGGAGGTTTGACCACGATTTGAACTTCTTGTTGCCAAGGTGTTATCCAATCTAATAGGAAACGATAGAACTCTCAGCTATAGCTGTGTCGTTTTATATTCCATGAGACCAGGATGTGATATGACCCGATGGTTTGGACCAGTAAAACGAATAGGAAATCCAAGCCAATCCCGTTTTGCAAAGGTAACACCAACATTGGAAATAATGCATTGATGATCAGTCAAAAGCACCAACAGCGGTAATTTGGATCTGATTGCATGCTGTCTGGGCTATAGTCTGTTGATTATATTTCGACATAGTGTATAAGCCCCATTCAGCGATGTTTGGAGCGGGCTGGGTCGACGCCATTCTAAATGAATGTTTCAGGCATTGCCAACTCATTCGCAGAGCCATTGAACATTGTTGGTGCTGTGCGATGACAGGCCACGTGTTTTTGCGCCACGCGGCAAGCAATCTTCAATCGGTCTTTTGCCTGAATTAGCAATGCTTGAAACATTCATTTAGAATGGCGTCGACCCAGCCCGCTCCAAACATCGCTGAATGGGGCTTATACACTATGTCGAAATATAATCAACAGACTATAGTCTGTCCGTGATTTCGTCCACCTTGTCACTCACTCACTCCTGCCCTGGTTTTTCATTTATTTTCCTTCCCATAATTTTCACACCATGTTTTGTATTTTAATTCCATGTCCGTAAATTCCACACCCAGTATTGCAATTATGCTTCTGTTAAAGGGTTCTTAGTTACCGTGTCAGCTATTACTAAAGAATTGAGGGCTTGCCCCTCTAGGAAAGCAAAGCACAAAGTTACATTATGATAGGTTTATCACACATACTAAAGAATACATGGAAGCATACATATAACCCAACCCAGCCCGCACGTTCAGTAGAGCGAATGCCTAAAAATTAGGAAAAATCTTGCTACACTACAACGGGCGGTATAAAACAGTCAAAACATGGTGATTCACCTAGTACGAATGACACATGAAACGTGGTGTTTACTACAAAAGTTACAATAGTACCATAAAATATTACTATAACACTTCTTCCACTTAACCTTCTTCTGTTGTGTATTATTGAGTTAGTGCGGACGCAATAAACTAAGCTTGTAACAAACAAACAGCGGTGCCGAAAGCGTAGACAAACAAACACCACAAACGACAAATGGTAGTCAAAACCAATAAAACTGATCTAAACCAACCGGAGCGCATGATCACCACAACAACAATCTGATTTCACTCGGCTCAGACAAGAGATTTTTTCTCTTCTGAGTTTTCGGCTGAGACCGCAACCGCCAGAAGCTTACAGCGCAGAGGTGCACGAAGCAGACTGCAGAGCGCAATAAATTAATTATCGACGTTGTCCTGGGGTGGAGAAAATTTTCCTGACTGTTGTACCGAGCCAAAATGACCATCGAACCTTCCGAATGGCTGCAGAAATCTCTGGAGATCAGCTTGCTCGATGGTTCGTGATGAATTGTTCTTTTTTAGTATTGGTGAGGTTCACCTGAGCATTGTCTTTTGAAATTGAGTTGATTTCGCTCCAGAAAAGCCGTCAACGTCAAAGCAACGTCGCCAAACCGGACAACCAGAATCAATCGTTGATGTGCGCCTGAGAAAAGGCAAGAAACAAGGTGCGAAAAAGACAAATTCCGATCCGGAATTCTCCCAGTATCGTAGCGCTTTTCTGCCGGCAAAGAAATCGAAAGTGCGCTCCGAGATCGAAGTGTTTCGCGCTCAGAAAAATAAGGATTTCGTCAAGGATAATCTGAAATATTTGCAAGCAGCCAAACGACGCTCGACGGGCACACAAAATGCCGCCTTGAAGGTTGGCGTTCCGTAGTTTCTGTGAAGGTTTTCTATCATGACGCGAATATTGAAAACAGTTCTAATTTCAGATTGCCAAACTTCTTGAAGCCGAACATCAGTCGCAAACGTCCTGGAGACGAATGGCAAAAAAGAAGAAACAGCCGATGCAAAATTCGGTCTTCACCGAGGAAGATTTCCAAAGTTGGAGCGAAGACATGGCGGCCGAAGCTGCGCTGGCAAAGAAAAAGAAGCGGTTGCAAGTTTGACCCAAAAAACATGCGTGATTATAAATTTAAAAAAAATTGCCAGGATCTTTGGATGAAAATAAGGTGGTGCTTTTTTCAGTAGCTAAATGTTTGGCGGTACGATACGATTAGCTTTCGTTGCTCAACAATTTATCACAATTTATGATGAGAATGTCTAATGAACCAATGACGACAATAAGATGACGTTAATCGTGTGGACACAAGGATAACAGTAGTAGTTTCAGTGAGCCAGAAAGTTCGCACTTCCAAGGATATTATAAAAAGCAACACAAAAATATATAACTTAGCGGGCGTCTGTATAACGACCGGAATTCTACGAAAATGACTCAATAATAAAATTAGGTAATGGGATAGTTTGACAAACATGATACTAAACTAAAAATTTGTTCATGCTTACAACTTATAAAGCTGACACAAGCGCTCACGTAAACAGGTTTAACAATTATTAGGTGAACATGAAGTCCATTCATTCAGCTTATCTTTACATCCTGAAAATTCACCCGAATTTTCATTTAAAAAAAATCGGACCGGGTAACATACAGTGAACGATGATCGAGTGTGACACTAACATGACAGCACATACCAGCATGAGAATAATACAAAACTGAGAACATTCAGACAATGAAAACACGGATACAAGATAGTAAAAGCGACACGCTTCACTGGAGGCAAAGTCGGACAGCGGCGACAGTTTTCAACACCGATACAAACAAACATAATGACCTAAAGAACAACGAATTACATACAAAGTTTGGTTTGCTACCGTGACTTGCCAAGCCTTACTATTTGGTCGTTCACACACACCAAACGATTTCAATCGAGAATTCCACCGAAATCACACTCATTCCATCATAAAATGTATCCCGACACTGAATGAAACATCAGCTAGCCAGTCAAGGCAGGCATGGAATGCAGCACGTTGTCCAACAACTGCAGCGCACGATTGAGTTGCACCTCGATCCAGCACGGTGTCTCTTTGATGCCTTGCCTTGGATAATCAGGCCCCCAGCCTTTCACGAACGACACACGAATGACGCACAAACGACGAAGGTCGTCAACGCCGATAGCTGCCGCTCGATTGATTGCTAAATTGGGGGACAGGGCGCGTTTGTTTGGTCACGACTTTGACGTACAGTTGCAATCTTTCCGCAAAAATATATTTACTGGAAAAAACCGTTTTTTCCCGATATTTTTGGGCACCGGTCTAAAAATGGTGTATATTTGGCACCAGTGTTGGAGGTACTCTGGAGGGGGGATACCTACTGTACCGCGCTCGGAGAGGGGGGATACCTACTGTACCAGAGCCGATGGCCTGGGGGGGTTATGTACCTAGGGGGGGGGTTTGGGGGGGGGGGTTAGGTTTTGGGGTGAAAATTTTTAATGTGTTTATTATGTGTGGAATCGTGTGAAAACGTAGTATTTGCGCGCGTAGCGCGCGAATTTGGGGTAATTTGAGGTAAAAACCACTGATTTTACACTAATTTTGGCCATTTTGGTCAAAAATTGGCACTTTTGAGGCAAAATCGGGGGGGGGATACCTACTGTACCGGGGTGAAAATCGGGGGGGGGGGATACCTACTGTACCATGCCAAACATCGGGGGGGGATACCTACTGTACCAGGCGAGGGGGGATACCTACTGTACTGGGGGGGGCTACCCCCCCCCCCCCCCCCCCCCCCCACCTCCAACACTGTTTGGCACATTATGCGCTAAAAATGGTGCATGAAAGGTAATCCGGTTGAAAAAGTGCGAATAAAAGCCATAAAACTGCTGGAAACACTCGGTAAAGTATGTTTCTGCAATAAAAATAGGTTTTTTACCACGATTTTGACACTTTTTCAGAGAACTTCAAAATTCGCGGAGCAACTTTTTCCGGAAAAAATATATTTCACTGAAAAAAAAAACGGTCTGCAACTATACTTTGACGTAGTTACGGACGTTGTGCCTTTATTCCTTCAGTCCGTTAAGTTGATGGCTCTAGAGTTCAAATAATACAGCCGGCTTCGCGTAGAAATTTCGAGGTTAGGTTTAGATCTTCCGATTCCAGTTACACCACTGGTGATTGGTGAATGAATACTATAGTAAATTTCCAAATTCGCTGCCGCACAGTAAAGTACGCCCCACAGTTAATGTCAGGTTCTAAACCCGAAGATCAACTTGTGAAACATTCAGATAGCCAACACACACGCAGCTTGCCAGCCAGCACATCAGCTGCGCGCAATGTTTCAGAACCGCGCATGGTTAGCGTTCGGGTTTATAACTTGACATTAATTATGTGGCGTATTTTACTGTGCGGCAGCGAATTTGGAAATTTACTATACCTAATGCATTTTTTGATTTTGTATATTTCCATTACGCAACAAGGTCTGATAGCACAGACTGAATTGTATGGACCAGCTATATCAAGAAGGTGAAACATTCTGTGGCGTGAAATGCAATAAACGAGCGGCCGTCCGAAACCCATTTATGTAGTATAGTAAATTTCTAATTTCGTTGCCTCATGCATTCTTACAGACGCAGGGAAAGTCCCGTTCGAAGTCGAAGCAGGCAACAAACTCAACGCACAGTCAACAGGCCACGCAGCTGAGACACACATCTTGTGTGACTGAAACATTCGAAACGCACACGAGCCAGCTGCGTGTCTTGTTGACTGTGTGTTGAGCTTGTTGCCTGCTTCGACTTAGAACGGGAGTTTTCCTGCTTCTGTAAAATGCATGAGGCAACGAAATTAGAAACTTACTATATACGCTGGGTCGAAAAAAAAAGAAATCATAACAAGCTTTAAAGAGGGCCTTTCGCATTTCTAACCGCCTTCAAACTTTGCACGCATTTGAATATTGTTCAGGGCTTTATTAAACTCTCACATACCAAGAACCCAATCTGCAGCACCTTTCAGTTCCGCGAAATAAGTATAATCGTACCCTTATAGTGCTGTTCAAAATTAAGTCTAGTCTAGTCTTGTTCAAAAGTAAGCGCTCGAGAGTGTGCGATTTCGGGGTTATTTTTCCTCAGACTTTTCGCAGGGGGTACGGTAGCCCCTGAACGGCTGAGGGGTGCCGGCCTGTTCCGCAGGTACCCCTTCTCCCACGTCACCAAACAAATCCAACCGGTTCCAGCGGGCAACGACTCCGCAGGCACTGCGCCGGACACCGCCGCTGCCTGAGTGGCCAAGGCGGCCTGCGCGCACATGGCCTGTTGCTGCATTTGTTGGTAACATTGACGAAGGTCGAACACCTGAGAAGGTTGATATCAGATGACAATAACAATATTTATCGCAAATTGCACCTAAAAATATCTAAAAAAACTATGAATTATGAATCTGACAGACTTGCAGTGGCGAAGTCGTATTCAAGAGCCAAGTCGCCGTAAACTAATACTACCGTTGCCAACGCAACTGCCCGTCACTCGCAAAAACACAGTTGGCTTCGGCTGGGTGTCTGCTGCGCAACACACGGGGGGATACGTGTGAAACTGTGGCGCCACGACAGCAGGTCAAAATGAACAAGAAGAAATGAACAGCTATAACACACTTGGACAGCGCGACACGCGCGTCGACAACCACAGACATTCTGCTGCGCGTGTATGAATCAGAGCAGTTGCGTTAACACCATTAGCATAAGCCGGGACGCAAGCAGAAGCTTGATCCAACAGCACAAACTACCTTGATGTACGCAGTGGGGTATATCTTGTGGACGGCATCCCCAGGCGCGCGACCGGCCTCTCGATCCAGATAGTAACTCTGCACGAACACCGACTTCTCGCTCAAACATTGCAGCCAAACGTCGCCTTCGCCTTTCACGTCCAGACGAATGCCTTTGCCGATATGTTGTCTGAAAATGGCTGATAACTTTTTTTGTTGAAAACTTTGAAAAACATTTTTTTTCGAATGATCGTAAATGGAATTTCATGACAGAACGCAGTTTCTGCCATTCCACAACCCCAACGAAATAAATATAACGCCGTAGAAAGCAGGTGTCACTGCTGAGGAGGTTCTCAGATAATCCCAGGTCCGGCAGCTTCCCGTGGGTGAACAGATTTCACGCTTTCACATAGTAAATTTCCAAATTCGCTGCCGCACAGTAAAGTACGCCCCATAGTTAATGTCAGGTTCTAAACCCGAAAATCAACTTGTGAAACATTCGGACAGCCAACACACACGCCGCTTGCCAGCCAGCCAGGCAGCTGCGCGCAATGTTTCAGAACCGCGCATGGTTAGCGTTCGGGCTTAGAACTTGACATTAACTATGGGGCGTAGTTTACTGTGCGGCAGCGAATTTGGAAATTTACCACACAACTTGCGTACACCAACGCTGCTGCAACATTAGCACCGCTGCATACTGTAAAAACCTAAATAGAGCTTGTCTCCGGAATAGGCCCCTCCACAACGGGTCAGTGATTACTAGACCCCTAAATGACATCACCAGTGTATAAAAGGCTTGATAGTCGTATAGTCCAGCCACGGACTCATGAGACGACTTTTTTTTTAAATTGGCTTGTGCGGATCCAACAATGTTCCGGTTCCACGTATTTCGGAAATGAAAGAAAGAGAAACGCACGTATTTTTTAAAAACACGCTCTCCACTCGGTGCGTAAATTCCCTTTTGACTCCCAAAACATTTGTGTGCTGAACAACGCTGCTGTTCGCGTAAGCACGCAACAAATTGAGGTCAGCCAGCTGGAACTTGTCATCATCTCCCTCAGCCAATCTCTTTCTTTTGTTTGCGAAAACACGTGTATCTGGAGCATTTTTGAATGCGGCCAAGCAAGCTTTAAAAAAAGTCGTCTCATGAGCTGGTGGCTGGACTATACACAGGTACATGTATGCACGTTTGTTATTCGTTTTAGACGACATAATGCACCTCCAATTGATGAATAGACACGAATAAATGAGAATATTAGCCAATAAACCCCCTTCAAATACAATTTTACGCGTATTGCTTAGGTTTTTACGATATTTCAAAGCAAGGGGTTACGAACGGCGCGGCCTCCAATTCAAGCTAAGCCTCGAATAACTTCAAATAACAGAAGTTCACCTCATTAGATATTCTGCTTTCACGCCAAAGAGAAATTAGAAAGAAATCGTTCCACCCACCTCCCACACGCAACCAACGAACCTGGCCTTCTCACTGACTTCTGTCCTATGCACATTGCTCAGTGCGCCCAAACAGTATCGATCCATTGGTGACGGGTCTACTCCTCCATCAACAGTCACCGTCGGGATGCTCGTTGGCGCTTTGAATGTTTCACCGACGGGCGTGTCAAGCTCGAAATAGCTGATTGAACACCACGATGATGGCACTGGAATACATGGAATGAGGTATCGATGCACGCACGCATGTTGTGATGTGGATTGTTAATCGATGTTTTGGCCATCAACCAGCTATCGAACTTGAGGATTGGTTAGATGCGGTAGAGTTAGGGTGCTTTCGAAACAAAACAGTATCGATTCGAAACAAGTCTGATAATGCCCCCGCACCCCAGTTTGGTACAGCATCTCCAGAACGTCTGTACTGGTATTTCTTTGTGCTCTCTCCTCACAGCCGACGTTCAACTGCCGTTTCATTGTTAGACAAAGTCGTGCAAAGACAGTGGTGTCGTTGGGGAAGGGGCGGTACGCCCTGGTGTGGGGCATGGGAAATCGTCCGGCGTATGGACTGGGGTATGGGAAATTCTTTACTTTGGGAAGAAGCACCCCTAGGAAATGACTTCTCGATCTCGAGAAGAACAATGTGACCACTTTTCGCTTGAAAATGTCAAAAATTGCTTTCCGCAAGACAACACTCTTTTGAACACTTTTAGACAATGTTTGGGACCACTTTTTCAAAACATCTTTCCTCGCGCATGGAAATTTTTTTTAGATTTTTGGAGCAACCACCCTGGTATGGGAAACTTATAATTTTTTGGGGTATGTGTGAAAAATTTGCCCAAATTCGAGTTGCGTGCGGGAAATTTTCGATCTCTCAAAGACACCACTGAAAGAAAACCGTCATGGTTAAAACTTTATTTTCAAAACACCGTCATTTTAAGCTTTCTGGCAAGCAGGGGGTCAACACGCGTAAATTAGATTCAAATATCATCACGAAAAGATGAGATAGGAAGCTACAGATAAGCACGAAAAGCCACGACACCGTGCGGCAAGCTGAAGTGTGGCTTTATGTTCAGGTCACCGAACCGTCAACCGCTCAATTTTACTGCAAATCGTCACAATTAGGCAGTTCTCGTTTGACGTTATGTTCGTCCCGAGAAGGCGCAATCACTGGTTATAATTGTGTCAATAAAGGAATGGAAGAAAACGAAATTTTCAAGAAAAAAACAATTTTTCCGAAACACCAACTTGGCTGCGTTGTCAGCAACGCGCGGCTATCCGCTTCGTTCGCCATGCGATTCTGCTGACGTTGTTGGTCCTCCACTGAAATTAGGCGGAGGAATTTAGCGCAGAGCACGACAAAAATTGACGCCATCAGAATAAAACATATCGTAAAACGCCTACAATATCGCGCGGCAACCGCTTGCTGCTGCTGACTCTGCCAGGAGACAGCCGTGCTTTCAGTTTCGCCAGATGTGGCTAAAAGACACAAATTTTTATTTCATTCAAGAGATGCGAAATTGAAAAAAAGGTCGCTCACCAAATGCACCGATCGGCTGCGCTCCCTGGGTGGTTAGGAAACTGGCTGAAACACAGCTGGTGATTTTGGGACTGTGATCGAAATTAATAAAAACAAAGGCTAAACCACGAAAAATATCGACCGCCTGTGTCCTGGGCTTGCACCTGCTGCCAGTTTTGTGCGCTTCCCGACTGTTGCGACTTCAAATCACCTGAAATTCGAGATTATTGATATTGATCGCAAACCAATCCTCATTATTATCGATAAATTGACGAAATTAAAAAAAAGAGAAAAATCACTCACTTGGTCCATAGTCCAAATTCTGCGACGGTTTACTGTCATTCGGCACATCCTGATGTCGTGGACTGAACTGCGCCATTCCTGTCATCAAATAAATCCTTGCTTCCTCAAATCAAAATTTAAAGAAAACCAAATGCAAACAAAGAGAAAATAACCAACCAGCCTGACTGTGCGTGGCTTGATCAGCGCCTGATGCCGTGGCCATCGCTGGTGTGGGCGAGTGATAGTCGGTCATTCCACTTGTGGCCGAGCCATCCACACCTATTGACAAACGGGACAGGTCTGAAAATTCGGCCGTAAACACTTGACAAGCTGATGTTTCAACGATAAATTAAATAAATTGACATCGTTCTCACTCACCGAACTCGCCCAATCCAGCGGCCAGACCGGGTGAGACGACGCGTTCGTAGTGGTATGGATTGACGCAGACCTGGAATTTTTCGATTATTGATATTTTATGTGACAAAGAACATTTCGGGGCGAAATCGAACTTGGCGATCGGCCCGGTTCTGCCTGCTAACAGGATGTTTGGAGATTTGTTAATTTCGTAAAGCGAAAAAGTTGTTCCCAATCAGCTCATAAGAAACATTCACGCAGGTGGAAATTAGTGACATCACTAAATCTCTAAACATCCTGGATACAAAAGTCAAGCAAAATCAAGGCAAGATCGGACCAATTACCAAGTTTGGTATTGGTCGCACAATGACTACATCAGAACCCGTCCAAAATTTTTCCTGAATTGACAAGCCAGAAAATTCAAATTGACATTGCGGGGCAACGCGTAACCGCACATAAAGTCTGCAGCAAGCGAAATGTTTCAGAGATTAAAAACGTGAGGTTGACCGGCTGGTTTATTTTTAGATGAAAATGTTTTGTAAGAAATACAAATAGACCAGTGGTTAAGCGTGGTTCATCTTTGGAATCCTGGAAATCAACGTGGTTTTGGATGGATTCTCATATGGTCATTGTACGACCAATATACATTGGTCTTTGCGAATTACACAAAACTAAAAATCAATTACAAACATAACCAACCAAATCCGCTTTCAAGTCAAACGCATATTGACATCGATTTGTGTGTTTGAGTTCGTTCTTGTGCAGGTCTGGCCAGCGCCAAATCCTCGCGTAGACAACGTGCGGGAAGCCTTTGCGACCGGCAACCTGAACAAAAAGCAGAGTTGCGTGACACTTTTGACGAACTTGATGTTTTGGTTTGATAATCTTACTGAGCAAACTGATAGTAACATACTTTCATATTCATATAACGGATGTGGTATATTTGATTATTTTCGTTGTTTCTGATCATGTTTTTGACGATAAGAAGTCACCTTTACAGCGCACGATACTTTCCGCAGTGCCAGGTCATTGATGAGTGTAACATCAAGAAATGAGGAACGCTCCTCATAAAAACACATCCTGAGAAGAAAATGCAAACAAATATTCCGCATAAAAAAGTGACATCGAGTAGGAAGCCCAAGTTCGAACTAACAGCAAGAGAACAGAACTGGCTGGCTGCTGCTGGTTCAGCTAGCTAATTTTGGAATTTGGGTTGTGGCTAAATTTTTGTCAAAACTTCGCCTGCAAACACCCGTTTTTGGCCATTCTTTGGTAGGTTGCGTTGGCTTGCCGGCGCATTGGGGGATCGGCCTTAGCAGAACTTATCGAGCCAGCTATCTAAAGGAAAACTACGCCAACACGAGCCCGATTTCGAAGGTGTGTGTTCAAAACGAACAGAAAGAGAAAATCAACGTGCTCCGCGTTGTGTCTGAATGTTTAGTTATTCTGCCAGCTGCGAAATCGAGCGCACGTTGGTGTAGTTTGCCGTCAGCATGGGGATCCCCACCCCAACCTGCAGTCGTCCATCCAGTGTTCGTTGTATGGTGACACATTTGGTGGGCGTTTTGCCACTCGATGTGATCGACTGAATCAAAGCGTCCAGCTCGTCGCGTTTGTCTTTCAACTTTTTGATCAAACTCTCGATCGCTTTTCGACTGAAATCCTCTTCGCGACCCTGCAACATCGTATTGTTTGATCACGTTTAATTGTTATTCTTGTTGCGGTTTTCAAAGAACACTGGCGAAGAAGCAAAGCTGGACAGCTGTGAGGGACACTTTGTCAGAAATGCGAAACATTTCCTCCCGTCCGTCAGTCAGGTAGTTTCACCAAGTCGCCACCAGACTCAGACTCATGAACATGATTTTGAACCGTCAAATTTGAACGCAACCATAAACAACTGTGGCCGCAGACTAAGGAGCAGGAACAAAGACAACGGTCACTTGATTGAACCGTATTTTGCAATAAATTTGCAGCGGTAATTCCGACCGGCGCAGCGCAACATTTGTTATTTTCCCCACCTTTATTTCGCGTGTGGGAAACACGACAAAGCTATAGAATGGAAGTTGTCCAGTAGGTAGGTGTGCGGAAACAACGATCGAAACGCTGGTCCAAATTAGCGCTCCTCAATCTAAAAAAACGGTCCAAACGACCTTTCAGTTGTCGTAGCGGCACTGCCCGTCGAATTTGATACGCCCCCATAACCAGAATAATGTTCTTCCAGAGAAAAATGGTTCGCGTCAAAAATGTCGAAAAACAAGCCGCCAAAGAAATGGCGAAAATATTAAATTTTTTCGGCATTTCTGACGGCCACCGCCCAAATGCCTACCGTGTGAAAACACATGAGACAATGCACAATGTTGGCGCACGCATCAGATGACGTCGGCGTATTTGTGATCGACGCAGATGCACCGCTTTGACTGTTGGCAGGTTGTGGCATGTGCGCCGGCATGGGGGTGGCTGTAATTGCGACATGGAAATAGATTGAGAGCGATAGATTGGAAAATACGAACCCAGCGTCCAGATTGGACTAGCTATCACCAGGACTGGGTACACAGGCAGCTTGCTCGTTTATTATACAGTATTGTAAAGTTCTGATTTCGTTGCCTCATGCGTTTTTACAGGCGCAGCGAAACTCCCGTTCGAAGTCGAGGCAGGCAACAAGCTCTACACACAGTTAACAAGACACGCAGCTGGCTCACGTGCGTTTCTAATGTCGCAGTCACACAAGCTGTGCGTGTCAGCTGCGTGGCGTGTTGACTGTGTGTTGAGCTTGTTGCCTGCCTCGACTTCGAACGGGAGTTTCGCTCCGCTTGCAAAAATGCATGAGGAAACGAAATTAGAAACTTACTAAAGCGGTGAAACCTGGGCATAGCCTTCACAAACATAAGAGACGGTCATCATTGGCTGGCAGCTCAAAAGCGTTAGCTAGCAGTGATCAACGTTACTACAGTGGTTTGCCAACTTTATCTTTCTCGATCTGTGGAAGTGCGTAAGAGTAGAGCAGATCCAACGTTCTTTGTATGTCCTCAGCTGGTATTGGTGTGCGCAAGTCGTATCTCACTGAGAGTTGAGGGGAAGGGCAGTAAGCATACAAGTGGTGCCGAGGGCACTGTTTGATAAACAGTTCTCATTATCATGTCCAAGAATGTAAATTGTGCTTATGCTATAATTTGTGCCAACAAGTGTAACTGAAACTAAAAGTTAAAAATTAATACCGCGCGATGCGGATCGGATTTTACACACACCTGCCGCTCGAATTTCACTTTTGTTGCGAAGGTTTTTTTTGCCTAGGCGTCAGCAGGATTCCAAATTTTTTTTAAAATAATTTGCTAAACACAACAGTTACACAATGCTCTCACATCCCTTTTTGCGCAACACGTGTAACGTCGCAAAAGTGGCTCATGTGGCTTTTCGGAAACGAGCCGACTTCTGTGCACAAAATCCAAAGCGTGCGCCATTTTTTTACACACGCACGGTACCAATATTCCAAAAAATCACAGTCTCATTTCTGTAACCTGTATGCTGAGCGGCTGGTGGTACCGAGCTCGACGCGTATGGCTGTGGGTGTTGTCCCAGTGGCGTGCCGAATCCCTGTGGCGGCATGGGTGCGTGGCCCAGTGCTGCTTCGGTTAGTGTCGGACCGTAATGACTCGGCTGAAAATTGGACGCAATAATACGGATTCGATTTTTATCAACATGATTACTTCTTCATTAATTTATAAATTCCCAAGAATTACTAATTTTATGTGTGGCCTGTGTATTTTGGTTACATTCGGTTTCGTTGATGAACCAGGGTATACTTGCGGGCCGGAAAAAAACCGTTTTTTTCCGAAAAAAAAAACGAAAAAAAAAACGAAAAAAACCGTTTTTTTCTTTCGTCCTCCCCTTCCTGTCCCCACGCCCCCCTCCCTTTCCCCCGACCCTACCATGAGTAAACATTCACTAAATTAATCCAAACATCTCACCGGCATGTTCGCATACGGTGACATGGCCTGATTGGCGGGCATATTAATCCCAGTCGTTGGCGTAACAGTCGACATATTTGTGTTTGACTCAAATTCGGCCGAATAATTGCGCGCTTCTTGATAATAATCAATCACGAAGCCGCCCGTATTCTGATAGGTATTGTGCCCGGCGGGCGCAGGCGAGTAATAATCGCGCGGGTATTCGCCACTCGGCGTGCTATTGTAATAGGAAATGTGATTGTAATTGAGCTGATGGTGGTGGTATTCCTGACTGATGTGCGATGTGTAATCAAGCTGATGACCGCCCTGTGGATGATAGTCGTCGAAATTATTCACAGGCGGATTAAGATTATTATTTGGATTATTTTGATCGAATTGACGCAAATGCTCCTCCGAAACGGATGCGTATTGCTGTGAAGTCGACGGCAGCTGCTCGCTGTGTTGTAATGGTAACGGCGTGATATTCGGTGCCACAAAACCGCTCACTCCGCTCCTGCAAAATGTGATTGGGAATAGTTTTGCGAACGGTTACAAACAAAACATTGCAGCTGCGAAGCTAATCTGAAATAGAACGAACATTTACGGTAAATGCGGAATAAAAAATGGTGCAGAAGAAACAAAACGATCACACACAAAAAGACAGCAACCAAGTGAGTGGTTGAACAAAAACATAAAACGCAAAAACACGCGTAATATAAGAGCAGACACAGACAGCGAGAGAGAGACGAAAGAGAGAGAACCACCGGAGACAAAACATGGCAAACTTTTTTTTATCGAAGAGACCGCGCCAGTTTGGCAGTTATTGGGAGGTGAGTAAGGCAGAAAAACGGCGGCGCAAGCAGACACGACTGACTGTCAAGCGAGAAACCGACCAAGTGGGATTATCGAGCTCGCTTTGGGTCCAGATTGGTGGACCTCCGGGATTGTCATGGGGACAATATTGATTGTCGACTTGTAGGACGTTGGATCTTGGAGACTGGGCTGCGGAGGAGGGCTCGGATTCCATGGGAACCACACTTTCATGCTCGTTCTTGGGGTCAATTTCCATGATCACAAATTGGGCGCCGAAATCAGATCAGAACAACAGCAAATGACCAGCCGGTAATTTGTGCACTTAAGGATCGCTGTTTTGTAAGCGTAGGTGGGGGGGGGGGGTGACTGACGTGATATTATTATATTATGGGAGAGCAGAAGTTGGGAAAATTATCGAGAAAAAAACGTAAGCTGGTCGCTCAAATGTTACTGTGCACTGCTTTTTTGAGAATGTAATGTAGCACAACATAAGAATTATTCACAAAAAGGTGGCAACATGAAACGGCTCTTTCACATGCACAGCTGAGCCGGGGTGAGCTGATAATATTTTTGCTCATACTCCACGCGTTTCGCAAGGCATGATCTCTCTCTCTCAGCGCAAAAGAAAACATAAAAATATGTGCGCGATACAATATATATGTATACAGTAACTGTTATGCCGCTGTTGGTGCGCTATCATAATAAAACATGATTAGCTTACACGTGTATGTAGCTAGCGAGTGATTATTAGTGCATTAAATGTTTTTTTCGGAAATATTTTGAAAGCAAAAAGAATTGCTGACAACAAACCAGCGGCCCACGCTAATGCTATGGTAGCAATATAGCAACGAACCTGTTTGGATACCTAGCATGAAAATTCCAAGAAAACATAAGATTCCGTGACTCAGCTGTGCTGTCACAATGCGCAATTCCAGAATTCGAAACGGGTATTTCGACTTTCGACAACCTATTGTTTGGGTTAAAGTTCGCTGTTTGATTACTGTTCAACAATATCGCGAAATGATCAGATCGTGTGAACACGATAACTTGCAAATGCACGCAAAGTAGCACACACAGCTGCCGACTTCAAAAATGAAAGTTGACATGAAGCAGCACTGGAAGCCGTGCACGTAATGTGCATCACAACAAATTGGACGGAGTGCCCAAACATCACCACCTGGCCGTATCATCATCACCCACCACTTCATCGGACTTATTAGGGCTCCACCAGAGAGACCAGAAAGCCGAAACCCGAAACATAAATTTTTTCTATGTCCATGTTTCGGGTTTTGAAAAAAACCCGAAACCCGAAACACAAAGCATCATAATCGAAGATGTTTCAGTCTTGCCACTTGTGGCTGACGTGAACAATATATACAGTCAGGCGAAACAATTTCGATCATGATGCTTCGTGTTTCGGCTTTTTTTTCAAAACCCGAAACATGGACATAGAAAAAATTTGTGTTTCGGGTTTCGGGTGGAGCCCTTAGTGATGTCTCAAGACAGTTTCTCGTTATTGAGCAAAGTGTTTTCGGCAACAACATATTACCAACTTTCGGGTCGCAAATCGTGTGGGCAGTTTTTTTTAATTTGGGGTGGATATAATCGATCGCCAACTTGTTGTAATGCACCCCTTCAAAAGGTCGGAAAAGGCCATTTCAATGTGACTTTACTGTAAAATGGTCAAAAAGTCATTTTAGTCTGAAATGCACCACAACTGACCAACTTGTGAATGAGCACGCGATTTTTAACAATTCAGGGTCTATCTTTTGCAAAAAAATTTATTTTGTGGTATAGTTGCATGCAATTTTTCCGGAAAGATATATTTACTTTTTGTCAGCATCTGGTTGCAGGAGGGCTGGTGGGTTGCAACTGCAAGTCGCCGGGTGGTGGGTTGCAACTGCAAGTTGGGTGTCGGCTGTCGGGTGTCGAGTACCAAAAAGTGTAGGTGTCGGGTACCCCCAGATGTCGGGTGTCGGGTTTTTTGAAAACATCAGTATTGCTGAGAGAAGAATTTTGAGAGAAAATTTTCTTCGAACCAAATGTTTCCGAAGACGCAGAATTTGACATTTTTGTGTTTATTTGTTGTGAAAATACGTGAATTCAGTAACTTGAGCCAAAAATTGCACTCATGATGCAAATGAGCAAAAATTTGCCTGTTTTTGGTTCAAAAAACAGGTGTCGGGTGTCGGTTTTTTTTCAAAAACTAGATGTCGGGTGTCGGGTTTTTCTGCAACTGTCGGGTGTCGGCTTTTTTTCTGAGATGTTGGGTGTCGGGTGCTTCCAGATGTCGGGTGTCGGGGACCCCCCGACCTCTAACCCTAGTCCGCTATCTCCCCCTCCGGAACTACACTGGGTCGCCGCCCGGCGGCTGGTTAGTAAGTTGTGATTTTTGACTCAAAATGGTATGAAATCGGTAGTTTTCACTCCAAATAGGCAAAAAATCGCGCGCTACGCGCGAAATTAGCGGTTTAGAGAATATTTCATCAAAATTTCGACCTAAAAAATTTTGTTCCCC
Source organism: Rhynchonema sp. JSB1_4 (assembly GCA_030248065.1). Taxonomy (NCBI): domain Eukaryota; kingdom Metazoa; phylum Nematoda; class Chromadorea; order Monhysterida; family Xyalidae; genus Rhynchonema; species Rhynchonema sp. JSB1_4. The sequence goes on from JASAMV010000184.1 coordinate 23,469, forward strand.
CTCCCTAGCTCGGCCGGTACAGTAGGTAGGTTGCCGCCAGTGTTGGAGGTGGGGGGGTTTGGGGGGTAGCCCCCCAGTACAGTAGGTATCCCCCCTCGCCTGGTACAGTAGGTATCCCCCGATGTTTGGCATGGTACAGTAGGTATCCCCCCCCGATTTTCACCCCGGTACAGTAGGTATCCCCCCCGATTTTGCCTCAAAAGTGCCAATTTTTGACCAAAATGGCCAAAATTAGTGTAAAATCAGTGGTTTTTACCTCAAATTACCCCCAAATTCGCGCGCTATGCGCGCAGATACTACGTTTTCACACGATTCCACACATAATAAACACATTAAAAATTTTCACCCCAAAACCTAACCCCCCCCAACCCCCCCTAGGTAACCCCCCCAGGCCATCGGCTCTGGTACAGTAGGTATCCCCCCTCTCCGAGCGCGGTACAGTAGGTATCCCCCCTCCAGAGTACCTCCAACACTGGAACCCACCCAGGGGTTTTCGATGGTGCTGAAAACGAATATGACATCGTCTCCAACCCAATCCAACTGAAAAAAAACCGGAAAAGTGTGAAAACTTTTTGGCGCCAAAAAGTGTGAGCTGGCTAATCCGGATATGTGGGCCGGATACAACAACGTCGCGTTTCTCCCCGTCCCCTAAGCCTAAGCCTACCAGCACCTGCGCGTCAACCACACCCAGCATTCGTCGATCCGGCCACCGGCGCCTGCACCAACCACGCCGAGTGCAAGTGGATGCACGCCAAACGCAAGCTGAAGTACATGCAAAGCGTCCAGGGCACCACGTTGGAGAGCCACCTCGACGAATACCAGTGGCGCGAACTGTTCGCACGCGATGGCAACGGCCGCCTGTCGTCGAATGCGGCGTTCGACAATCTGCTGTTGCATCTGAGTCAGTGGTACGCCACACCATAAACGCCTAACGGCACCCCTTTGGACCTCGGTCCACTTACCCTAACCCAACGGCCCTCATCAGGGCCACCAAAACGAAGCCATGTACTGAAGGATTTTGAAAGGGACGTACCTGAAAGAGTTGGATTGGGTCGGAGGGGAAGAGTAGATATGAAAGAGTTGGATTGGGTTGGAGACGATGTCATATTCGTTTTCAGCACCATCGAAAACCCCCGGGTGGGTTTTCCAAGCGTTTCCCGGCATTTTTCTATTGGGTCCGCTATACTCCAGGAGTGCCCCGTATTCCCTAAAATAGAGCCCCCCCAAAATAGAGCCCCCCAAAAATACAGCCCCCTAAAAGGGGTCAGTGAAAAAATAGAGCCCCCCCCCAAAAATACAGCCCCCCCAACTTGGAATTCCCCGCTTGGGGGTCGTAAAGTCAAGTTCTTGTATAACGTTTGTGGTTGAGTTTGAGTGAAGGTCTTCGCGTAAGCTTGCAGATAAAATTTGAATTTGAAATTTGAATATATGATGACGTAAAGCCTTTTATGGAAGATCTGCACCTAAAAACACTCAATAATGACTAGTAACACCCTGACAGAACTCCATTTTAGGGGTATTTTTTGGAACATTTTTTTGAGATTTTGGGCAGCGAAAAAACACAGCCCCCCTAAAAGGGGTCAATGAAAAAATACAGCCCCCCTTGTATTTTAGGTTTTACGGTGCCCGTGTGTCATGCAAATATACCGTAAAAACCTAAATACAGCCCCCCGTAATACAGCCCCGCCAAAAAGGGGTCAGTGAATTAATAGAGCCCCCCGGAATAGAGCCCCCAGGAATAGAGCCCCCCCAAAACGGGGTCAGTGAGTTAATAGAGCCCCCCCTTCTACCTATTCCCTTCTATTTAGGTTTTTACGGTAGCTTTTTTTCATCCTAAACTGGCTATTTTTTTGTCATTATGGAAAGAAAAAATAGCAAAAAAATGGTCATTGAGAAAAGGAAATTCAAATTCAAATTTTATTTGCAAGCTCACGCAAAGACCTACAACGAGATCCGGAAAACACCTGAAAAATAAACAAGTGTACGCAACACAATGATAATCATGAATGAACAAACGACAAAACGTACCAGAGAAAGAAAAAAATTGGTCATTGAGAAAAGGAAATTCAAATTCAAATTTTATTTGCAAGCTCACGCAAAGACCTACAACGAGATCCGGAAAACACCTGAAAAATAAACGAGTGTACGCAACACAATAATAATCATGAATGAACAAACGACAAAACCTACCAGAGAAAAAAATTGTTTTGTCCTTTTGTTTTCCTTTTTTTCCTATTAGGAAAAAATGAGCAAAAAAATTTTCTTCCGAACTCTGCCTCTGGGCTCGTGACTTTTTCAGGCATACCCTTTTTCACTCTCGGCCGGGCCGGCGAACCTGCATATGCGGCGAACCTCGGTTGCAGGGCCATACGCATTTTGGGAAAAGCTAGTCCCGTTTCAAATTTCAAATTTTATTTGCAAGCTCACGCAAAGACCTACAACGAGATCCGGAAACACCTGAAAAATAAACGAGTGTACGCAACACGAACACAATGATAATCATGAATGAACAAACGACAAAACGTACCAGAGAAATTTTAAACCAACCAAAAACAGCAACGACAGGCGAAAAATCAGTGATCAATGGCGGACACGAGATGACAACAGGCGATAACAAAAATTGACGATTAAAGGCAGTCTACGGGAGGTTGTCACTCAGCCCCCGAATACCGTAACCCACCGCAAGCGAGATCGTTGCGAGACCCATGCTGATCGCTGCTTATCGACACGTGTATTAGCGGCAGCAAGCTGGAAAGTGTCATCATGCGTGTCGATCACCAAAACTTCGAAATGTTGGTTGGTGTTGGCGCTAACACGTAAAACATAGATAAAAACAAAATGGTCTCGACACGATCCTTGCAGATCAGAATTACGGTGGGTTACGGTATTCGGGGGCTGAGTGACAACCTCCCGTAGACTGCCTTTACCTGAAAGCAGCAACTCAGTGACTGAGGAGATCAGTCAACGACGGCTGAGAATTTTGTTGAAATATGGCGAGAAACTACGTCTCGACCACGTGAGTTTAGTTTAGATTTAAAGGCCGCAATTGAGGCAGCGGAGACGACGTCCTCTGGGAGCCTGTTCCAGAGGTCCACAACGCGATAAGCCCAATATCCGGACAAGTCCGGACCCGCGCCATGAACTCGACACAAACTGTGGGAGTGCCCTCGGGTTGGGCGGCCGGTGTCACGCGATGGAAAGAATGATTCCTTGGTTACCCCAGGTATGAGACCACGAACGACTTTGTACACGAGCACAAGATCGTTCACGGTCCGGCGATAAATTAGGGGGTCCAAATTTAGTGCATGCAAACGCTGTTGGTAAGACAGTGTTTGCATGCCTGGTAAATAATAAGTGAACCTACGTTTCAAAATTGACTTCCCTTTTTCTCAGGCTTAGGCTCGGGCTTAGGCTTAGGCTTAGGCTTACTATTAGGCTTAGGCTTAGTCTAAGGCCAAACCTTGAGCCAACCCGTGCCTTCTATCGCGAAATCGAAAATTCGCGTTTTCTCTCTGTCAAGGCAACGGGACTAGCTTTTCCCAACATGCGGGGCATACCGTTGCAGGCGGAGGCGGCGGAGGCCATGCATGATGTTGCACACAATTTGGCGCCAAATCGAAAATTCTTCAATTTGCATCTATCGCTATCAGAGATGGAGATCGGAAACGGGCCGGGTAAAGTCGGCCCGGCCCGGCCCGGTCGACCAACTGGGTGTCTTAATAGACCAACAAAACTTAAAGTTTGAGTCACATATTGGTAAAATTGTGGCTGACGCCAGCAGAATGGAGAAGACCATCCGCCGAAACTTTCACAGTCGAAATCTCGACTTCCTCCGAAAACTTTACCGTAAAAACCTAAATACAGCCCCCCCCCCCCCGGAATAGAGCCCCCCCCCCGTAATACAGCCCCCCCAAAAAGGGATCAGTGAATTAATAGAGCCCCCCCCCCGGAATAGAGCCCCCCCCTAAGTAACATCCCCTATACAGTAGTGTATTAACGCTTGATACAGTGGTGCACAGGTACATTTATGCACGTTTGTTGTTCGTTCAGAGCACATAATACGCCTCTTATTGACGACTAGACGCGAATAAATGCGAATACAAGCGAAAAAACATCCTCTCAAACCCCTTTTTAGGGGTTTTCGGGGGTATTTCTGGGAACATTTTTTTCAGGTTCGGGTCAGTGAATTAATAGAAGCCCCCCGGAAGGAATAGAGCCCCCCCGTAATAGAGCCCCCCCCAAAATGGGGTCAGTGAGTTAATAGAGCCCCCCTTCTATTTAGGTTTTTACGGTATTTGGCCTATGTCCGCCCTTTACTGGAATTTTCCATGTCCATTTGGTCCCCTCAAAATGTCACTTTAGCTAAAAACGTTGAAAAAATTCAACGTCGGTTCACTTACTATTTACCTGGCATG
>JASAMV010000185.1:0-30025 GCA_030248065.1 Rhynchonema sp. JSB1_4
AGATTAAAAATAACTGATAACTTTTCTTTGCCGACCTTGCTGATCACGCTTTGTTGACCGTTGTCATTGACACAAAACAAGGCAATGTGTTTAGCTGCATCAGTTTAGTACGGTTGCTTGGATCAAAGCGGATTTGCAGAACGTGCAGGAATGCACCCGCACGAGGTCGAATCTTTTGCTATTCAAGACGCTGCAATGCAAACCGTAAGCTTAGCAAGTTCTGTACGAGTCATAGGTGCAAGTCCACACAGTTGCCTAATGTGGAGTGCAAAACTTGTGGACTGCACTTTCGCAACCTCGACTGCGTGGTGTACCACGTGGAGACCGGCATTTGTGCTGCCAAACAATTTTGCAGTCGCTGCAGTCGAATAGTTTCGACAGTATCGTTGTCGAATCACAACTGTGGGACAGTTTTTTGCTCAACCTGTCGGAAACGTGTCAGCCCTACCGGCCATGTCTGCTTTGTGCTTGCTCCCAGGATGCCACCAGCCCGTAATCCCGCCAAGGTTTTACTATTGTTCTATGACATTGAAACATACACTACTAAGGACGGGGTGCTTCGCCCGCTGCTCATTTGTCTTCGACGTCAGTGCTTACTCTGCTGCGACAAACCGAACCATTGTGTAACGCGCTGGTCGTTTTTTGGACTCGACTGTATTTCAAAAGCTATCGATCTTGTCCTTTTACGACCTGAAAACAAGGGGGCACTTTGGCTGTCGTACGGCGGTTCATTTTTCGACGATTTTTTCTTCATTCAAGAGTTCTCTCGTCGCGGCATTCACTTTAATATCGGGCTGAAGCAGCAGACAGTAATGTACCTCCGAACAGCTGCCGCGACGTTTAAGGATGTCTTTCTTTTTCTCAAAGGCTCGTTATCTTCGACAGCTTCAATGTTCGGAATCACGGAAAGGAAACTGTTTTTTCCGTTAGAATTGCTAAGGCCAGAGCTGCTGCATGTCACGCTGCCCACTGCTCCAGCGCCCGAACGCTTCGGCGTCACTACTATGACGCCCGCACGGAGACGGGAATTCGAAGAATACTATTCTAAAATCGCGGACAAACCGTTCGATGTTTCACTTATGCTGGAGCAATATTGCAGAGCGGATGTGGACCTACTGGCAGCCATTTTTGCTTCGTTTCGGCGTTCGTTCCAGTCCTGGTTTGAAACTAGTGTGGAACCGATGTCCGTCAGTCATACACTTCCGGGACTGTCAGCTTGGATGTTCAGGGCGTTTTTTATGCGGCAGCAAATTCAAAGAATAAACGACTCCAACACAACGATACGGAACTCTCATTCTCTGCTGTCCATAGGCTACATTAGCTGGCTCAACCACAGCCAGAAACGCAAGTTCCGACACATCGGCAACTCGGCAAAGGAGAGCAGTGTGCTTGGGTATCTGGTTGATGGGTTTGAACCGGCAACCAAAACTTGTCTCGAAGTGAACGGTACGGCCTGCATGATTGCACTGACTCTGTTCTAGCTTACTACCGACCCTTTTCAGGCTGCTTTGTTCATGCGTGCTGCATATCCCATGTGCAGGCCAATGCAATTCACCCCCTGCAAAAAATCACATATCGCGAGATATACGAACGACAATTGCGTAAAACACGTGCACTAACCGCAGCCGGATACAGTGTTATAATAAAAACAGAATGTGAGATTCAAGCCGAAGTGGAAAGAAATAGCGAAATGGAGCAGTTTCTTCGCGTCTACGAGCGTAAATTTCTTGAACCGAGGGCCTCAATTTTCGGAGGTTGGGCATAATTACACTATTTTTGTTCAATCGGGCTTGACCAAAAATGGTGCCCTTTCCAGGCAGATGTTGTCCGGCTATACTTTCTGTTCGTCTAACGGATGACTCGGACTTCTCAATTGTCAGCAAAGATATAGTAGGTTATCGTGCTCAAGCAACCAACTACCGGCTTTCAAAAAATCAGTTTTCTTGTTTCAGGTTTCGTTGTATCTGTCCGTGATGAGCAGTCCGGCCGAGGTACGGTCATTCCCACGCTCAGATCAAAAATTCTTGCCGTTCCGTCTTTCAGTTTTTCCCGGTTGGTCCGTTTCGCCGTTTAATTGGTCACAGTATCAAGTTTACGCCGACTTCGCTTGAGGGGTATTTTGGACTAGCATATGCCGTTGTACTGGTTAATAACAATGTGCTATTTCCTACTCTACCGTGCCGAGTCGATAGCCGTCTTGTGTTTTGTTGTTGCCGACTCTGCGCAACCAACCGACGACATGATCGCGAATGTAAGCACGAAAGTCTTCGGTCCAGGTGCGTTGTGGGAGTGTGGTCGACTGAAGAGATTGAATATAGTATCAGTTGTGGCGCACGGCTGCTGCACATCTATGAACTATGGCAGTTTGACCAACGTTCCAACACGCTGTTCTCTGATTATATCCGAAAAATTTTCAAAGGTCCGTTGCTTTTCCACACAAGAACCATGCATTTTTTTAAAAGTGTTCATATTCAGGTAAGATCGCCGCAAGTGGCTGGCCAGAGTTGTGCGAAAGTCCGGACGATCGTCGTGCTTACTTGGAAAGACTGCGGACCCACTGTGGGATTGAGCTCACTGCCGATCAAATAAACAACAATCTGGCTCTCAAAGCCCTCTGCAAACACTTTCTTGTCAGGTATGTAGTGGATAATGCCAGTCAGACAGATCCAAAAGTATATAACCCCCGTTTTATAGCCTTTGGGGCAAAACAGCGGAAAGAGCCAGTTCCCAGAGCAAGATTGTCGAAAGTCTGGATCAGCTGCACAAATTACAAGCGTCAGGACACAAGATTCAGAGCTACAAGCTTCTCAGTGTATGCAAGGCAGTGTGCCTTTGAAATCTAACCCAGCAGTTCAAATCACTTATTCCAGGAATCACTGCTGATGGTGACCTACGACGCAGCCGACCCGCAGCCAAGTAGTTTCAATAGCCTTCCGATTGCAGTGTTTACAACGGCAAAGGGACGTATGGCTCTGCATCGATCCGCGCTGGCAAAAGCTGACAAATTGACGTGTTATTTTGACACAGGTTTGGGTTCTATCGCTGTTCTTTTCATGTGTGTGTGTACATCATCCACTAAACCTACTGCAGACTCTGTTTATCATCTTGTGCCCGGTAATACAGTGGATGCCATACCGGCTCCCATCGCCCCATTACTCGGAGATTTCAAAGTTGAGTGCCGACAGATTACTGAGTTTGCTTCCTTAGGTAACCCAAGATCTCTAAGCGTCCTACGCACAAAACTCGGAACAGCGTTACAGGTGCAAAGTCCTACGGTTACAGGACGGCAGACGGACGGGAATTTCTTCGAATCAAAGGTTTGCAAGAACAATTTTCACCGCAATTTTTGCCACAAATTTCTCTCACAGGAATTCAACTTCAAAAGCTCGGACCTGCCCGAATGAACTTCAGTTTGTTCGAAAGACTTCTTCTGAATAGCAGCGGTGAAATCGGATCGGCGGGCGAGGCCGTCGCCAGTTGCCTAGGCACTCGACCCACAGGCAGTGGCAGCAGCATCAGGCTGCCAGTTGTTGGACTGGCGCGCAAATTCACGACATCGTCGGCACCGAGCGCACACGGTTACGTTCACGTCAGGCCTGACGGACTGTGCAAAACTTTGAGATTGACATTCACAAAACGCCGTATCGTGCCTCCGTCCTACCTCGACTGGCCTGACTGTTGCCGTGTGTGCTCGGTGCCTTGGGGATACGTGAGAGGGGGGCCGCCGCCGCCGCCGCCGCCCGCCCGCGCCGCCCCGCCGCGCGGCGGGGCGTGATTCGTTTTGTTTGTTGCAGACATAAATTCTAAAAAATATAAAAAAAGGCTATGGAATCGTTTGAGAAAAACGATACGATAGTGCCGATTTCCCACGAAATCGCGCAGGGCAGCAGTAAATACGCAGTGACTTCGGTGTTCCTGAATCGGACAATTTTGAACTTGCGTATATTCAACAGTAAGGGCCGACCAACACGATTCGGTGTGGCATTGCGCGAATCTGAACTGGTGCGCCTGCACGACAGAGCAAATAGTATAGATAGCAAGCTGAAGACGGGGGCGTCCGGTCTTCGACTTCGGCTGTCCGATCGTGAAATCGAGCCAGGCGTCTTTGTTCTGATAGACCGAGACGGTATTGAGATCGTAAAAATGCTAGCAACAACAGATAGCTCAATAAGGTGCCGGACGAATAAGTGCATTAAGTTAGATTTGGAAGAGTGGGACGCATTGTATGCGCTTCTTCCGCAGCTACGTATAGATATGCGAGACATGGCGGCCCTGATAGGTAAGATGCGGGCGCCACTGCTTTGTTTCCAAAACAAAGTGGTTGCTGCACCAAGGCTCGTCAGAAAAACCGAATTTCTTATGTTTCAGGCACGTAAGAATGCTTCACGCAAATTTTCAATTCCCAACGAGGGCTGTTGTGGCCCACCAGCATGTACGTGGCCGTACGTTTGTCCACAGTCCTACAGGCGTTGCCCACAGCATCGATCGTGACACGGCCACCCACTTGCACCCTGATCCATTTCTGGCTTCCTGCGGTGTCACGAATTATGAACGAGGCTTCGGGCTAAAGTGTGCCTTGCAGAGGTGCGAAGGAGGTGAGCATTTTCGTTGAAAGAAAAAGTTTTGTCACACGCACACACACACACACAAATTTTGCAGAATTCTTCCAAACTGGTTGTCCACCGAACGCGCTATGTTTAGCCTATCTGGCGCCGACGATTGCCCAGGCGGAGCAGGGTGCTGGTGCCCAGCGACGTACTCATACCGATCACCCCCGACCGGCACTTGTTGTGTTTCGCTTGCGTGGTGTTGTGGACGGGGCAGATGAACGGGTGAGGGGGCGGGCGATTGTGAGAGAGTCATTAATAAAAAAAATACTGGCTAATTACTTGCAGTTTATCGCGGCCGGGGCTCGGCTGCAGCAGTTTGCCATGGAGTCTCAAACCCAGGGGTCGGCAATACATAACCTGTGCAACGTCGAGCGTGTGCGTGAATTCACCCATGTAGGTACATATATTATAAGTAGGTGACATGGACACGCGAGACAGGGGTGATCTTGTTTGTTGTAGATTCTGCTCAGCCTGAAGGTCGTCGAACTGGCAAATGACAACCACGAAATTCTTCAATCGCTGTCGGCCGTGCAGACCAAAGGCACTCGAAACCCACAGATCTCAGTTGGTCACGTAAGGGTGCTGGTTTTTTTGCACACAAAAAGGCAACGACGATTTTAGGCAATTTCGCCTATGAACGCGCCTATGCGGGCAATGGCAAACGCATATCAGTGGGAGGAGCGTGACGAAGATACAGTACTGCTGAGGGGTTACACGGGAAATCGGCCTGGCGAACAAATGGGCGAGGTGCCGATTGACAAATTTGTTCTGAAAAGCATCTCGGCTGAAGGCAGAGCGTTCGTAAAGTACGCGTGTCACCCAATAGACGGTCCGCAGTCCAAGACGCTGACATTTCCACAGGTGTCCGTCCAGGTGTGTGTACGTACGTAAACGCTGAGTTTGGTCATAAAACACACAAAAAACACACCTGTTTCAGAACCTTCAAAAGCTGAAACAATACCTCTGTACCGGCGTGCTGCGTGCGTTCGAATCCGGTGACATGGTGGCCGAATTCATGGAGCTGGCGCTCCAGTTCGGGTTACTCGGAAATCAGTGTGCCGGTTACGTCGACGAGTTGCGTGTGTTTCTCGGCAGCAGTCTCTGGTGCTGTATGCTAAACCAGGTGGAAACCCAGGACGACGAAACAGAGACGGGCCCGCGGGTAGGTGACAAGGGTATAGTGGTGGTGGTGGTTGAGAGAGGGGGCATGCCGTACTGTTCTTGCAGGCTGCGATTCAATTCTTCTGCCAACAAGATGACATGCCCCTACCACCAACACTGTTGTTGGCATATCTGCTGCTCTACGTGGATCTGTTCCCCGATACGCAGCTGCCGGGTGAGGCCGGTCGGAAAGCCGGTCTGCTGGTCTTCACCGAGGCATGCGCCTCTCCACGAACCTGCCGAATGTGTAAACTCTATGCCAGCAAATGCATGAAAGATGCCGTCGTGGCATCTCAAATTGATCAATTTCAGCTGGACTTGTCATTCTTGCGTTGAAACGGGCTTTATTGTTACCATACTAAATGATAAAATAATCAGAACTAATATCCAGCGCTGTGCACAATTTGACAAAAGCTGTGGAATCTACAGTTTTTTCAATGGGTTTTCTATCCCCAATGCTGCTTTTAAGCAGTAATATTAAAAGTGTGTTCACCATACTGCCTGTTCGCTGGGCGATCGGTCCGGGTCCTGGAAAAATCACGTGTCCTTGATCATTCAGGTGTCCGTTTGCAGCGAGCGTTCGGATAATTTCTTTGGATTGGCGCCGAAACAACGTGGGATCGGCCACAAGACGGCTAGCCGTTTCAGGAAGATATTGAAGTTGAGTTAGTTCGGTCTGTTTCATTCTTGTTCTCATTTTGGCTCTCAGCTGAGGGCTTTTGTGCAGATTGGGGGGAGGTGATGAAAGACGTGCAGGGGATCGGAGGGCAGCAAGCCACCCTGGTAGATTTGGAGCGCTGGATCTTCCTGTTGGAAGTTTACCACCATGTACAGACGCTTGTCCCTCTTTTCCAAAATTGTTTGAAAGGGCACAGATAGCTTTTTCTCGCTGCCGTAAAAAACACGGCTAAGAGAACGGACGTTGCCCAGTGACCTTGCGTCAGCGAAGAGGACAATTACGTCACAGTTACGCAGCAGGGACTGTAGGGTACGACGACTGCCACTACTCTCTGCAGCGGCCAGATTTTGCGCAATCAGAATCACCTGCAACAGCGCTGCATTGTATGTACCTAGCAAAAGTGCAGGAACCTACCAATAAGTTTAGGTGATGGGACAAAGTACATGCCAAGTACTCAAAAGCTCTTGAATTGGTACGTGCAGCTGACTCCAGTGCAAAAATATCATCCAAGACCAGCACCCTGAAACGATTGTCTTTTCTTTGCCTTGTGTTGGACTTTGTATAATAATGTACCTTAGTCCCTTCTTAGGGTCCCGTTGTTTGAATAGCCGGTTTTTCATTATCAAGGCTGCTGGAAAGCCCGTTTGTACACGAACTGGAATGCGCCGTCGTCGAAAGGACTGTTCCAAGGGCCTTATCAGATCTTCATTGTGGACGTGGGGGCCTTGACAAATGCACACCTCCGTGATGGGGTGATCAAAAGACCCCATGTGATTCAATAGCAAACGGTAGCACAGGGTACTTTTACCACAGCCTGCGTAAAAATTTGCTTCCATTTTCCCAGCCCTTGCTGAAACCGTTCGGTAGATTTACCTGTAGAGCCGCAGAGCAGTATAAGACCAGGCGTTTTTATTCGTGTATCCATATCGGCTACACTGTTGTAATTTTCGCGTTCCCATAGGCGTCAAGTTGATAGAATTCTTGGCTGATGGTATACACCAAGACAACCAGGTTTGTGGTTGGGGCCTTGCGAAATCTTAACAGAGGTTCGCAATTTCCTTTGAGAGGCTCGGTCGATTTGGCTAAATTCCAGCAAAAGAGCACGTTCCCTTCGTCGTAGTTCTGCACTGACAATGGAGGAGAGGCATGCATTTCGGAAAATATAGATAGATAACTGGAGTTGTAGTGGTCCTTTGAGAAGTCGGTCAGATAACCCCCGTGTGTTGGCAGGTGATGTTGATTTTTTATGAGTAGTACCTACATAGATGCAAGCAATGGGATCTACACTGCTGGTTTTGAGCAATATACATACCTGTTCCAAATTATGGTGGTTGAAAACAAGCCCAGAGTCGTGGGGGTCTCCTATGTCCTGCTTCTCTGTCACCACACATACGGCCACTCTCTCTGGCAAGATTCCGGAGAGAATTGTTTGGTTGAACTCGTTGCGATTGGCTGCATGCGGAAAGGTATGGACCCTATAACCGGCGGTGGTTGTGAATATTTCTGTTTCAGAACCTGGCAACCAGTCGCCCCACCTATGTTTTAGATAGGAAAATTTTGTCGGTTTCAGCATTTTCCCAATGCTCGGCTTTGCTCGGCCCACGGTTAGGGTGGCATCAAGGATTTGAACTCTGAATTCCTTGGCCTGAGCGTCCGGTAGTGTCGGTTTGGCTTCTATCAATACATGTTTTGTTTGCAGAGGATAGAGAACAATCGTTATTGACGTCTTATCTGGCAACGGATGGGTGTCAAAAATGTCCAAATTCAATCGGCCCCGGAGCTGAACATGGTTGCCACCTAAAAAGTGGTACTGCCAAAATAAAAATAGCCGTTTATTGGCTGCCAGACCTAGCCTTTTATTCCACTGCTGCGCTGCACTTGGCCGTGGTTTAGAACGCTGAATGTCTGGAGAAGTAAAGGACGAAATTGGTGTTTGGTTGTAAAGACTTGCTGGCAACTCACCTGCCCGAGACCTGGGGTATCAGGCATGTACCACGCACTTGAGAGTTGCGTTGCTTCTGTGGTATTGCCGGACAGGAAAAAAAACGTTTTAAGATACATCAAACGTTGAAACTCCTGTAAAATAATGTTTGCATGCAAGTGCATACTGCAGTACGTTTGTATAATCTACCTGTGCTGCTGTCGATACCAACTGAGTGTTAAAGTAAACGAGTGCGTCACGAAAAAGCGAGAAAAGAGTCAACGGCATTGTTGCAATTTTATCGTCAACACCTAAAACTACGCATCTGTACGTATCTTAGGTTGATGTACACACACACACACACACCTAAGTCAATCCATCTATTTTCGGACCGCCTTTCCACTTTAATTGTAACAGACAATACAATATCGAAAAAAAAAAAAAAAAAAAAAAAAAAATAAAACAAAAACCCACAAACACAACCCGAAATTTTAAAAAAAAACTAATAAAAAATTTAAAAAAAAAAAAAAAAAAAAAAAAAATAAATCTTGAGTTACAATGTAGTAACCATCATTCGCGTCAATTACAAATTGGATTGGATTGGTTGTGATTGTATCAGTCGGCAAAAAGCTAACTGGATAGATAATCGACTGCCGATAATCGGCAATCGAAATTGGTAATTTTTGGGAAGACATTTTATACAATGAAAAAATAGTCAACACCGCGCTACTTATGATCACGACTGGAAGATTTGACATCCGGGGCTATTTTGGCGGTAATTTTGTCGACTATGGTATCGACGACATTCGCTGTTATAACCGTTGGATTGTCAACTGTTTGCAGATAACGGCGGTAAGATGCCTGGATCGACTTCAGATAGTTCAGGTCCACATCACTCTCCTCTGCTCGATTGCGAGTGCGAATTCGTGCAATCAGCTCCCTTGGACTGCCGTTATCCAAAAAGAACACGTGATCAGGTACACGCACGACCGAGTCAAGAAGCCGTTTGAGCCGTGTAAGCGCGTCAATTTCATATTTGTTCATTGGCAGCTGTCTGGCAAACACCTGCAGGAAAGGGGGATAGGAAGGACCGCAGACAAGATTTTTTAAAAAAAAAATCGGACCTCAAAACTACTTCCTATGCTCCGTTCCGTTATTATTGCCCGTACTGAAGGTGAACTCGGACCCGGCATGTCGCGACAAGCCAGGCTGACCATCACGTAAACTTGGAACAAAAATATGTCGTGATGACGATAGAAATTTTCAAGTTGATTTGGGTCTGAAAAGTATGAGATAGGATGAGGGAGAATTATGTTCAGTGGAGGCCAAGCTACCTGACTGCCAGCCTTGCACGTCTTCTGGCCTGACTTCTACAGCGTCCCCGAAACGTAGGGATAGCGCCAGCAAAGTAGTGCTTTTAAGGCTGCCAAGATTGCCTAAACGAAAGCGACTCCTATGAATTCCCAGAAATGAAAGAAACTGGGCAGGCTTACCTTCTAAACAGATTCTTTTCGTGGCCATTGTTTCAATATTCCGAAAGCAAATAATTCTGCGTCAATTTTGTTGAATGGCTTGACAATTCGATGTAGCTCCAAGCTAAGTGCTTCCAGGTGATGATTTGGTTCTAGGGTAAATTCTGCCGCAGAAGCTAGCTCGACAGTTTCGGCTACTTCGTCACCAAGCTGCTTATGAAAGGAAGCAACCACATTGTCGAGAATTCCGTTGAACACAAAGAATGAATTGGCCTGAGGACACTTCAGCAAAAAAATCCGGTCCGACAGGATGGGACCGGGGTTTTTCCAGGTTGGTGCGAGACGCAAAATTAGCTGGGTTCTGGGATTCGAGTTGGTTACCTCTGCGGGAAGGTCCAAGGCTTGTTGTAGGGTGGGCGAGAACTTAACTGTGCGACCGCGGCCTAACCGGATGGCCAAAGGCAGACGGTCGGAGCGCTGCTGTAGTTTCAGGTCCGGATCTCTGGTTCCAAACCGACGAAGAAAGGCCGTCTCCATCTGGCCCAGCAACTGTGATGGCAGACAGTCGGCTAAGATTATCGGCTCCTCCAAACTGTCGACGCTTATCCACATGTTCCTCAGTGTGGGTGTCGCTCGAAAAATGATTTTGCTCAATGACACGGTTGTTGGGTACCGATATGTATCAATCGGAACCGGAAACGTGCAGATGCAGTTACCTCTGGTGGCCACAAAGCCAAGAGAAAGGGTAATTGGGTTGTCCATTGTTGATTACTAATCAATTGGTTGAATTTCGTCTCGATAAAAGCTGGTTTGAAGAGGAATCCCGTCCGTGGTATCAGTCAATTGATAACGCACCGGCCACTGATCCGAAAGCTTGTAGATCGCGGAGACCTGATACACGACCGAAGTGTCGAATGAACCGGTTCGATAGTGTTTGCCAAATGGCAGTCTGTCGGCTGCCAATAGGCACTTCTGCCCGATTTCCAGAATTGGCCTGGATTTTCTGCGCTTAGTATTGTTGCGGGCATACAGAGCCTCAATGAAGTATTTCTGGTTGGTAAAATTTACGTCATTGGCCGAATAACCCGCCAGTGCGCGCAAACTGCGATCGTTTTTCGCTTTCACGAGGTCAGATAGAATGTCCAGATATTTTTTGCTGTTTCGAGCCAGCATCCATTTGTGTATTGAGGAAAGTACGTGACGAATACCTATAGCAGGGATAGAGTGAAACAAAAGAGAGTGGGGTAGCCTCATCAGCGTACCAAGTTCTGCCAAGCTTGCTTTGTGAGGTTTCTTGCGTAGTAGAAAGTGATAAATATTGAACTCGTTCAGAACAGCGCTCACAAACTTGTTTCCGAACTCCAAACCTGTAATGCACTGATTGGGCTTTTAAGATAGCGGTTCACAGTCGCTATCTCTCAACGTACCGGCATCTGACCCAAGCAAACAGTTCGGCGCCAGAAGGTGAAGATCGTTAAGTTCTTGGAAAATGTCGCGAAATGCATTGGCCACCGTCTGGCCGGCCTTATCTTTCATGGGCCGCACACTGACGCGCCGGCTCAGGCTACCAACAACCAAAAGTATGCATCGCATTCCGCCGTTCTGTCGGGCATATTTATCCAAAAACCCGATATCACACTGGAAAATAGTACCAAGACCGTCCGCGACTATGGGAGAACGAGGAAAAGACTTGCGAGTCGGCTTGTACGCTCTGTGCACCATCTGTCTGCGAACGAATTCAGCCGTTTGTTTATGCGTTCCTTTTTTCGTGGCCTGATAAAGTCGGCGTGCGGAGGAGAGGCCCGCGGGATGGGAAGGGGACATGTAAATTCGCTCCATAATAACGGTTAAAAATAATGAAGAAGAGAGTTTCCTGCTCGGATGCTGTTAAATTATACTGATTACCCAGCTCTTGCACTGCACGAATAAAGAGGGCGTGTAATTGGGGGAGGTGCAGAGGAGATGCGTCCCTACTACCGTTGAACATCTCCATTTCGACGGTGATTACGAGCTCGCGCAACAGTAGCTGCTGGTGGAGAAACAGGACAGGATCAAACTGTAATGTACATGATAACCATAATTTTAAACATTTTTAGGAACTAAAACCAACCGACCGGCGCTGCTGCGATAGGAACGGGACGACGTGAGAGACAGTTCAGGCAAGGGGCACAGGTTGGGTGAATTCGCCTTATATGCCGGGCAAAATTTGATCTTGTTATCATTGTTTGACACAGTGGACACATGACTAAATTTTTAGCCATGACTGATCGCGGAATCGTCTGTGAAAATAATGGTGCTGCAAACGAAGCAACTGCTGATACGTGCATCAGACGCTTGCGTGAAAGAGGAAGCTACATACGAAGTCACCACTACAACATCATGCTGAAAACGGAGCGGGAAGAGCCACTGTTGGCCTTCAGGATCCTCCCTCTATTCTCAAAAAATGCGGCAAATGAGGACTGTGCCAGCCGATAGAATGGGAAATATCTACCGAATCAGCCCCACGATACTAGAGGAGCTGCAGCTTCTCTTCGAGGAACTGGTTTGTGAAGGTGTGTATGGCCGTGCTCCACGCTGGCTGATACATATGTATGGCTCGTTTTTACTCTACAACGCTAAAAACAATGGTTTCATTCGTAAAAAATAGCTCGTTTTATGTACATCGGCTTCTGTGGACAGACACAATCCATTTTACATATTCACAGCACTTTCAGCGAGTCTAAAATTAAGTAGTAGTAGTCCACAATTGCTTCACTGAAAAATGTTATCTGGTAGCATGCTCGTGTTGGCAGAAAGCCAGTGTGCATGTGCAAACAGCCAACAGGCACAGAGAGTAACAACAAATTTCAGTTGAGATGACGGCGACGGCCAAAGAGGTGGTCGAGACATTGATCGGATTGGAACGTGAGGGGAATGTGGATCACCGATTCATTGAACAGGACTTGAAAGCAGAATGGCGGCACATCTATCCGTTGGTGTTCGAACGTCCACAAGAACTGGCCGCACTTACGATCACTCTCCATGCACCTCCACTGACATTGGCACTGGGAGTTTACGCAGAGGAGACAACACACTATCAAAATCGGGTCAAGTTGATCCCCGGATACGAAAAAACATTCGAGTTCTCCAAATGTCGTGAGATTTCAAACTGGCTGCGTGACGCAGAAGAGAAAATCAGTCCGTCCAAGTACTGCACGGCGCTGTTGAAAATCATGATCGACATATTCAGCCTGCGGTTTTCATTATTCGTACTGCGTGAAAGCCGTGTAGTGCGCAACCATGACCTAGGATTTTTCGCGCGTCGGCTGCTACGAGCGTTCGAGAACGACATGCCTGACAGTGCGCGAGAACTGTGCACGTTTGCGTGCCAGTTTGAGTGCCGAATTCCTAACGCGGCATTTCTGTTCGGCCATGCAAGCGTGGTGCACACGTTCGGCCAGGCAACAACAGAAATACCTGAATCCTACCCATATTTGGCAACAGGAAACATCATCTGAACTCAAAAGTACATAGGCCTGTACCGTAGTTTTCCATACGAATCCGAGGGGTAAAAAGTTTTCAATATTCGATCCTGTGATCATTGATTTTCACCCCCAAAATCGGTCTTTTTGTTCTCAAGCTGTTTCAAAACGTGCATTGGCATGCATAACAAGCGTTGCCATAACAATCGGTAATCGATTCCGGGCTCTACTTTGGTAAAAAAAGGCTTTTTTGGGAAAACGGCCAAATTTAACTTTTCCGGATATATGGAAAACTACGGTCGGACGGCTGTAAATGAAAAGACGTACGGCTGAGTGATGTTTCAAATTTAAAAAGTTTAGCTGGAAAGACTTTCAAACAATACTGACTTTTAGATGAAAATATTAAACTACTACGAAAGACAGCTAAGAGACGCCTTAATGCTCGCTGTGGCGCGGACAGTCGGAGAAGATTCCCTTGTTGCTGAGTATGGTGCATTAGCTGACACGACAGCCAGTATACTGTTAAATATTACTCAACGCGCGCTGCCGATCGGTGCCAGCAAAGGGGCACGACAACGACTACAGGCAGCAGTTTTGGAACGGCGGATGCCGCATGACATTTTTGGTCAGTTCCGGAGCCGAGATGCCAATCTGAAGCAATTTATTGCAAAAAACATTTGGTTGGCTGCTATCATTCGGAGATACGGCAAAAGAAAATATGCGTCCCAAGAAATACTGTTTTCCCTTTTTGCGCCAAAATTATACCGAAGGATAAAGAAATAAAACTACCGCAATTTTTGCCACAGTAATTGGAAAAGGGATCGCTGGATAAGAGGAGTAAGTTACGTACGATGTACAATATGAAAATGAACACTTACCTTTGCAAATTTTGTGGGGCAAATTTCAGGCACAAGACAAACGCAAGACGGCACATGCGAAAAGCATGCCCCGTACTGCCGCCGAAGACCGACTGTGGTATAGTGTGTGCAGAATGCAACGTGAACTTACGAAATGAAAGGGCTATGGCTAAGCATTTTCGATTGCTACATTGTATTTTTAAAGGTATGTATGTATGTACAGCACATATCCAGGAAAGGAGTACCTCCACTAGTGCGACCGCGGGTATGCGATCAACTTGCGAGCACATAATTGTTGATCAACACTTTGTGATTTTCCCACGCCGAAGCGCCGCCCTAGGTCACACCCGTGGGATAGTTAAGCAAAAAATGGATAACGTGCACGCAAATTAATCGTATACCCGCGTGCGCAGTAGTGAAAATACTGGTTTCCGGGAAATCTGTATCTTATTTTAACTTATCTTTACGACCTTTTATTTTAGTTGTAACGCTTACAAAGTGTGTGGTGTGCGGGGCAAACATCAAAACGCCCGATAACCTGGGGAAACACTTCGAACTGAACCACCCAGATGTACATCCCATTTTGGAAGCGACCTTAGACCGATGCCCAGTTTGTCACAAACATTTATTTGCGGAAAATGTGCGTAACCAGTAAATTAAGTTCGTGACTAAAATAAAAAACAACATTTTCAGATAAAAATATTCACCAGGCACACAAAAAGGTGTTATGCAAAACATACATCAACAAAACACTGTTTGCAAGAGGATATACAACAAGGTCATTCCTGTGACAGGTAGATACGTACCGTTAAAATGCCGAAAGTTGTGCTAATTTTGCAGATCAATCAGTCCAATGAAAGATCAACATAGAGATCTTGAGGAGGCAGAGGCGGGGGACAGTTTGGTCGCAGGGGGCGCATTCTAATCGCTTCGGCAGCCGGTGGCTGTTTTCGGCAGCGCCGACAGCAATAACAGCACAGGACGGAGACAATGAGGAGTAGAGCACAGCCAACTGACAATGGTACGGCGGCCACGAGCCAGGGGGAAACCTGAAACGATGGCAGGGCTGAAACATTATGTTATTTAGCAAATAGCACTAACGTTGACCCCGACCGCAGGGAAGGTAGACTGTAGTGTGCAAGGCCTGTTCGGACACCGGTCGACCAGTCAGCCAATCAAAACAAGGAAGACATAGATTCCACACCTTTTTCGGGCGGAGACGGCCGCCAGACTGATCTGCTGTGTCACGATGAGTGGGAGCTGGTGTGGGATCGGTCGCGGACTGGAAAATACGGTGAGTTCTTTACGGACATTAGGGGCACACGTGGAGCAAAAATTATGAACAAACCAGGGTCATCCAGCGGACATGCAGCCTGGGTGTAGTAGTCTGAAAATGGTAGTGGCAATACTGTTTGTCCCGACAATTTTCAGCCCGAGTGGGACAAAAGCATATAGGTACGGTTAATGCCTGTCCATTTTGGGGGTAGAGACATTGTGTTGAGAACAGTAATTTCGACCAACGTTCATTTGTAAGGCAGGTCGAAATTATAGTTACCATGATAGTATCTAGGCAAATGGATAGAAGCAATAAAGCAGAAAACCGAAGGCTTACTTTTAATCAGGAAAGGCAATGGAATGTCAGGAGAGAAAGCGAAAAAAGGTAGTTAGCCAAACCGGCTTGGTGAAAAAAGGACTGGTGGAAAAGTGCTGGTCTAAAAAGGGGACAGGAAAGTGGAACACAAGGAGGTAAACTTTCCAACCCGATTGGATGCAGCAGTGAAACGGGCAGTTGTGGTAGTTTGGAGGTTTTGACTAGAGATCGCTGCAGCGGTGCTAGTCTGCGAGAAAAGGAAGGACGTCAAACAAAGCTGCAAAAAGGTACTGCCTGCAGTTTCTCACCGGGAGCCGAGGGCTTGTTGGGACGAACGCGGTAGTGGCATGTGTCGTGGTCTATAGGAAGATGGAAAGTAGAAAATGCAAAAGAGAAAACAGGTTGTGGTCTAACCGGAGAACGGGAAGTAGTTGTGGTGATATTGGCAGTTGGACTAGTGGTAGTGTCAACGGTCGTGGTCTGAGAAGGGTGCAAGGGCGTGAAACAGTTGTGCAGAACAGCCTACGACATAAAGCTCTCACCGGGGGCTGAGACGTACTCAGAGTGAAACTTGCGTTTGCAGTTGTTGTTGTAAGGATCTGGCTCGTGGTGGTGACAAAGGGCGTGGTCTATAGCAGGATGCGAAATGTATCAGACAAAGGTGAAGGAAATCTGTGACCTAAACTTTCTCACCGACGGCTGGGGGGTTGTTGAAGCTGTGATGGAAGCGGTAATTGTGGTAGATGGGGCGGTCTGCGAGTAAAAGAGCGGCAATAGAGTGGCTCTATTCATAGACGTTTGTATATTGTTACGAGAAACAGATAATTTACACGATGAAAGCAGCAGAGTCATTTCCGTAATTTAAAGCATTTTTATGTCTTTTGGGAGACTTGTCCAACATGAATTTTCATCAGGAAGCCATTTGGACCCTGCCTATTTTGGCAACAAGCAAACAAGTTTTGGTCACAAAATACCGAAAAGGGGTGTTTTGGGAAAAGAACAACAATATACAGTACATTTCCAGGAAAGGGGTTGTGCGCATGCAGCGAGTTTGTGCCATAGTTGGGCAACAGGTAGATTATTCTTGACCACCCGCCGCGTGCGCACAACCCTTTACCTGAAAATGTACTGTATATCTGACAAATATAAATGGCAAACTAAATCCAGAGCAAATGTGTGCATAACAGCAAGAGCCGAGCAGGGGTGGGCAAAAAAACGACGGCGTTTTTCTTAAAAAGACGTTTTTTTAAAAAAAACGCCTGGGTCGTTTTTCCCAGATTTTCAGGGGAAGTACCCTGATTATCAAGGAAAATCAATTTTTGTCCCATTTTTTCAAAAAATTTTTGACCGATTTTTACTTGTTTACCAGTTTTCTTCCCAACATGAGCGTTTTTGCGATTTTTTTGGGGGCATATTTTGGTCATCTGGGCGTTTAAAAAAATGTTTTTTTTTAAAAAAAAGTCTTTTTTAAAAAAGGTTTTTGAAAAAAAAACGTTTTTTGTCCAACCCTGGAGCCGAGCAGGCAAAATTGAGATCGAAGAAGGCTCTAACCGTTAGCGGGGATTCGACCACTGGGGTGGATAGACTGAAAGAGAGTGAAAAGTTTTTGATAAACCAAGATGAAAAAACCTAAAAACAATTTTCAGCGCTGACTAACCGAAGGCAATAGAACGGCTGCTGGCAATTGGACGACTGGTGATTGCCATAACAGAAACAGTCACAATAGGATTGCGACGAGACGAAGATGTCCAACTTTCCATATTGCGAAAAATCAATGGGATCGGCTGCGCAAAGGGGAAATTCGGCTGCATACAAAGACACGTTTCGCACTGTGTGGTCCGGGCGGACAAGTGAAGAATCGACGAAGCCAGTACACGCCAGCTTATCATCCGTTTGAAGGCAAACCGGCGCAGAAATTGGGAAAACAACAATAAGAATAATTGCCGTTCGGATCATTGTTGTAAAAAATCGATTTCTGGGCAGATCTAAAAAAACGGTATTAGAAATTGGCTGCGGAAAAATTCTGCGTGTAAACAGCAAACTTGCGCTTTTGTTTTGAAACACGAGCCGCATGTGCATTGCAGCACAGACAAAGTGTGAACAGACAGAGACAGCACTGATACAGCTCATGATTGCATCAAAATAACGCAGACTTAGGCAGGTCTTGGCTGAACTTTTATTAAAATTTAACTTGTGTAGCGGTCAGGCTTGGGGCTGCCAAAAATAAAGCTGGGGCGAAGACGGTCGGTTCTGTGATGTACATAGGTACGCATGTGCATATGTAAAGCACCGTTTTGGTCTCCAAGGGCACTAGTTCTCTTCGGAGACAAACCGAACACCTTTTTAGGTGCACGAGCTTGTCGATGGCTTATGCGGCTCTGCTTGGCTTGGTGATGTACGTATACAGCACATACATACCTTCAGTGTCAATTTGGACTGGATGGGGCACTAGTTCGCTCCAGAAACGAACGGGACACCTTTTTGGGTGCACGAGCTTGTTGTTTGTTTGTGCGGCTCTGTTTGGTTCCGTGATGTACATAGGTACGCATGTGCAAAGCGCCGTGTTGGTCTCCAATTGCACTAGTTCTCTTCGGAGACAAACCGAACACCTTTATAGGTGCACGAGCTTGTGGATTGCTTATGCGGCTCTGCTTGGCTTGGTGATGTACGTATGCAGCACATACATACCTTCAGTGTCAATTTGGACTGGATGGGACACTAGTTCGCTCCAGAAACGAACCGAACACCTTTTTGGGTGCACGAGCTTGTTGTTTGTTTGTGCTGCTCTGTTTGGTTCTGTGATGTACATAGGTACGCATGTGCATATGTAAAGCACCGTTTTGGTCTCCAAGGGCACTAGTTCTCTTCGGAGACAAACCGAACACCTTTTTAGGTGCACGAGCTTGTCGATTGCTTATGCGGCTCTGCTTGGCTTGGTGATGTACGTATACAGCACATAGATACCTTCAGTGTCAATTTGGACTGGATGGGGCACTAGTTCGCTCCAGAAACGAACGGAACACCTTTTTGGGTGCACGAGCTTGTTGTTTGTTTGTGCCGTTGTTTGAATAGCCGGTTTTTCATTATCAAGGCTGCTGGAAAGCCCGTTTGTACACGAACTGGAATGCCCCGTCGTCGAAAGGACTGTTCCAGGGGCCTTATCAGATCTTCATTGTGGACGTGGGGGCCTTGACAAATGCACACCTCCGTGATGGGGTGATCAAAAGACCCCATGTGATTCAATAGCAAACGGTAGCACAGGGTACTTTTACCACAGCCTGCGTGAAAATTTGCTCCCATTTTCCCAGCCCTTGCTGAAACCGTTCGGTAGATTTACCTGTAGAGCCGCAGAGTAGTATAAGACCAGGCGTTTTTATTCGTGTATCCATATCGGCTACACTGTTGTAATTTTCTTGTTCCCATAGGCGTCAAGTTGATAGAATTCTTGGCTGATGGTATACACCAAGACAACCAGGTTTGTGGTTGGGGCCTTGCGAAATCTTAACAGAAGTTCGCAATTTCCTTTGAGAGGCTCGGTCGATTTGGCTAAATTCCAGCAAAAGAGCACGTTCCCTTCGTCGTAGTTCTGCACTGACAATGGAGGAGAGGCATGCATTTCGGAAAATATAGATAGATAACTGGAGTTGTAGTGGTCCTTTGAGAAGTCGGTCAGATAACCACGGTCCTTTGTGTGTTGGCAGGTGATGTTGATTTTTTATGAGTAGTACCTACATAGATGCAAGCAATGGGATCTACACTGCTGGTTTTGAGCAATATACATACCTGTTCCAAATTATGGTGGTTGAAAACAAGCCCAGAGTCGTAGGGGTCTCCTATGTCCTGCTTCTCTGTCACCACACATACGGCCACTCTCTCTGGCAAGATTCCGGACAGAATTGTTTGGTTGAACTCGTTGCGATTGGCTGCATGCGGAAAGGTATGGACCCTATAACCGGCGGTGGTTGTGAATATTTCTGCTTCAGAACCTGGCAACCAGTCGCCCCACCTATGTTTTAGATAGTAAAATTTTGTCGGTTTCAGCATTTTCCCAATGCTCGGCTTTGCTCGGCCCACGGTTAGGGTGGCATCAAGGATTTGAACTCTGAATTCCTTGGCCTGAGCGTCCGGTAGTGTCGGTTTGGCTTCCATCAATACATGTTTTGTTTGCAGAGGATAGAGAACAATCGTTATTGACGTCTTATCTGGCAACGGATGGGTGTCAAAAATGTCCAAATTCAATCGGCCCCGGAGCTGAACATGGTTGCCACCTAAAAAGTGGTACTGCAAAAATAAAAATAGCCGTTTAATTGCTGCCAGACCTAGCCTTTTATTCCACTGCTGCGCTGCACTTGGCCGTGGTTTAGAACGCTGAATGTCTGGAGAAGTAAAGGACGAAATTGGTGTTTTTTTGTTTGTAAAGACTTGCTGGCAACTCACCTGCCCGAGACCTGGGGTATCAGGCATGTACCACGCACTTGAGAGTTGCGTTGCTTCTGTGGTATTGCCGGACAGGAAAAAAAACGTTTTAAGATACATCAAACGTTGAAACTCCCGTAAAATAATGTTTGCATGCAAGTGCAAACTGCAGTACGTTTGTATAATCTACCTGTGCTGCTGTCGATACCAACTGAGTGTTAAAGTAAACGAGTGCGTCACGAAAAAGCGAGAAAAGAGTCAACGGCATTGTTGCAACTTTATCGTCAACACCTAAAACTACGCATCTGTACGTATCTTAGGTTGATGTACAGACACACACACACACACACACACACACACACACACCTAAATCAATCCATCTATTTTCGGACCGCCTTTCCACTTTAATTGTAACAGACAATACAATATCTTGAGTTACAATGTAGTAACCATCATTCGCGTCAATTACATATTGGATTGGATTGGTTGTGATTGTATCAGTCGGCAAAAAGCTAACTGGATAGATAATCGACTGCCGATAATCGGCAATCGAAATCGGTAATTTTTGGGAAGACATTTTATACAATGAAAAAATAGTCAACACCGCGCTACTTATGATCACGACTGGAAGATTTGACATCCGGGGCTATTTTGGCGGTAATTTTGTCGACTATGGTATCGACGACATTCGCTGTTATAACCGTTGGATTGTCAACTGTTTGCAGATAACGGCGGTAAGATGCCTGGATCGACTTCAGATAGTTCAGGTCCACATCACTCTCCTCTGCTCGATTGCGAGTGCGAATTCGTGCAATCAGCTCCCTTGGACTGCCGTTATCCAAAAAGAACACGTGATCAGGTACAGGCACGACCGAGTCAAGAAGCCGTTTGAGCCGTGTAAGCGCGTCAATTTCATATTTGTTCATTGGCAGCTGTCTGGCAAACACCTGCAGGAAAGTGGGATAGGAAGGACCACAGACAAGATTTTTTTAAAAAAATCGGACCTCAAAACTACTTCCTATGCTCCATTCCGTTATTATTGCCCGTACTGAAGGTGAACTCGGACCCGGCATGTCGCGACAAGCCAGGCTGACCATCACGTAAACTTGGAACAAAAATATGTCGTGATGACGATAGAAATTTTCAAGTTGATTTGGGTCTGAAAAGAATGAGATAGGATGAGGGAGAATTATGTTCAGTGGAGGCCAAGCTACCTGACTGCCAGCCTTGCACGTCTTCTGGCCTGACTTCTACAGCGTCCCCGAAACGTAGGGATAGCGCCAGCAAAGTAGTGCTTTTAAGGCTGCCAAGATTGCCTAAACGAAAGCGACTCCTTTGAATTCCCAGAAATGAAAGAAACTGGGCAGGCCTACCTTCTAAACAGATTCTTTTCGTGGCCATTGTTTCAATATTCCGAAAGCAAATAATTCTGCGTCAATTTTGTTGAATGGCTTGACAATTCGATGTAGCTCCAAGCTAAGTGCTTCCAGGTGATGATTTGGTTCTAGGGTAAATTCTGCCGCAGAAGCTAGCTCGACAGTTTCGGCTACTTCGTCACCAAGCTGCTTATGAAAGGAAGCAACCACATTGTCGAGAATTCCGTTGAACACAAAGAATGAATTGGCCTGAGGACACTTCAGCAAAAAAATCCGGTCCGACAGGATGGGACCGGGGTTTTTCCAGGTTGGTGCGAGGCGCAAAATTAGCTGGGTTCTGGGATTCGAATTGGTTACCTCTGCGGGAAGGTCCAAGGCTTGTTGTAGGGTGGGCGAGAACTTTACTGTGCGACCGCGGCCTAACCGGATGGCCAAAGGCAGACGGTCGGAGCGCTGCTGTAGTTTCAGGTCCGGATCTCTGGTTCCAAACCGCCGAAGAAAGGCCGTCTCCATCTGGCCCAGCAACTGTGATGGCAGACAGTCGGCTAAGATTATCGGCTCCTCCAAACTGTCGACGCTTATCCACATGTTCCTCAGTGTGGGTGTCGCTCGAAAAATGATTTTGCTCAAAGACACGGTTGTTGGGTACCGATATGTATCAATCGGAACCGGAAACGTGCAGATGCAGTTACCTCTGGTGGCCACAAAGCCCAGAGAAAGGGTAATTGGGTTGTCCATTGTTGATTACTAATCAATTGGTTGAATTTCGTCTCGATAAAAGCTGGTTTGAAGAGGAATCCCATCCGTGGTATCCGTCAACTGATAACGCACCGGCCACTGATCCGAAAGCTTGTAGATCGCGGAGACCTGATACACGACCGAAGTGTCGAATGAACTGGTTCAATAGTGTTTGCCAAATGACAGTCTATCGGCTGCCAATAGGCACTTCTGCCCGATTTCCAGAATTGGCCTGGATTTTCTGCGCTTGGTATTGTTGCGGGCATAGAGAGCCTCAATGAAGTATTTCTGGTTGGTAAAATTTACGTCGTTGGCCGAATAACCCGCTAGTGCGCGCAAACTGCGATCGTTTTTCGCTTTCACGAGGTCAGATAGAATGTCCAGATATTTTTTGCTGTTTCGAGCCAGCATCCATTTGTGTATTGAGGAAAGTACGTGACGAATACCTATAGCAGGGATAGAGTGAAACAAAAGAGAGTGGGGTAGCCTCATCAGCGTACCAAGTTCTGCCAAGCTTGCTTTGTGAGGTTTCTTGCGTAGTAGAAAGTGATAAATATTGAACTCGTTCAGAACAGCGCTCACAAACTTGTTTCCGAACTCCAAACCTGTAATGCACTGATTGGGCTTTTAAGATAGCGGTTCACAGTCGCTATCTCTCAACGTACCGGCATCTGACCCAAGCAAACAGTTCGGCGCCAGAAGGTGAAGATCGTTAAGTTCTTGGAAAATGTCGCGAAATGCATTGGCCACCGTCTGGCCGGCCTTATCTTTCATGGGCCGCACACTGACGCGCCGGCTCAGGCAGTCTGGATCACAAATTTTGGCATTTACACTGAAAATGTTTTGACTAACCGGCAACATACCAACAACCAAAAGTATGCATCGCATTCCGCCGTTCTGTCGGGCATATTTATCCAAAAACCCGATATCACACTGGAAAATAGTACCAAGACCGTCCGCGACTATGGGAGAACGAGGAAAAGACTTGCGAGTCGGCTTGTACGCTCTGTGCACCATCTGTCTGCGAACGAATTCAGCCGTTTGTTTATACGTTCCTTTTTTCGTGGCCTGATAAAGTCGGCGTGCGGAGGAGAGGCCCGCGGGATGGGAAGGGGACATGTAAATTCGCTCCATAATAACGGTTAAAAATAATGAAGAAGAGAGTTTCCTGCTCGG
Source organism: Rhynchonema sp. JSB1_4 (assembly GCA_030248065.1). Lineage (NCBI taxonomy): Eukaryota > Metazoa > Nematoda > Chromadorea > Monhysterida > Xyalidae > Rhynchonema > Rhynchonema sp. JSB1_4. Next base: position 23,459 of record JASAMV010000185.1, read on the forward strand.
ATGCTGTTAAATTATACTGATTACCCAGCTCTTGCACTGCACGAATAAAGAGGGCGTGTAATTGGGGGAGGTGAAGAGGAGATGCGTCCCTACTACCGTTGAACATCTCCATTTCGACGGTGATTACGAGCTCGCGCAACAGTAGCTGCTGGTGGAGAAACAGGACAGGGTCAAACTGTAATGTACATGATAACCATAATTTTAAAACATTTTTAGGAACTAAACCAACCGACCGCCGCTGCTGCGATAGGAACGCGACGACGTGAGAGACAGTTCAGGCAAGGGGCACAGGTTGGGTGAATTCGCCTAATATGCCGGGCAAAATTTGATCTTGTTATCATTGTTTGACACAGTGGACACATGACTAAATTTTTAGCCATGACTGATCGCGGAATCGTCTGTGAAAATAATGGTGCTGCAAACGAAGCAACTGCTGATACGTGCATCAGACGCTTGCGTGAAAGAGGAAGCTACATACGAAGTCACCACTACAACATCATGCTGAAAACGGAGCGGGAAGAGCCACTGTTGGCCTTCAGGATCCTCCCTCTATTCTCAAAAAATGCGGCAAATGAGGACTGTGCCAGCCGATAGAATGGGAAATATCTACCGAATCAGCCCCACGATACTAGAGGAGCTGCAGCTTCTCTTCGAGGAACTGGTTTGTGAAGGTGTGTATGGCCGTGCTCCACGCTGGCTGATACATATGTATGGCTCGTTTTTACTCTACAACGCTAAAAACAATGGTTTCATTCGTAAAAAATAGCTCGTTTTATGTACATCGGCTTCTGTGGACAGACACAATCCATTTTACATATTCACAGCACTTTCAGCGAGTCTAAAATTAAGTAGTAGTAGTCCACAATTGCTTCACTGAAAAATGTTATCTGGTAGCATGCTCGTGTTGGCAGAAAGCCAGTGTGCATGTGCAAACAGCCAACAGGCACAGAGAGTAACAACAAATTTCAGTTGAGATGACGGCGACGGCCAAAGAGGTGGTCGAGACATTGATCGGATTGGAACGTGAGGGGAATGTGGATCACCGATTCATTGAACAGGACTTGAAAGCAGAATGGCGGCACATCTATCCGTTGGTGTTCGAACGTCCACAAGAACTGGCCGCACTTACGATCACTCTCCATGCACCTCCACTGACATTGGCACTGGGAGTTTACGCAGAGGAGACAACACACTATCAAAATCGGGTCAAGTTGATCCCCGGATACGAAAAAACATTCGAGTTCTCCAAATGTCGTGAGATTTCAAACTGGCTGCGTGACGCAGAAGAGAAAATCAGTCCGTCCAAGTACTGCACGGCGCTGTTGAAAATCATGATCGACATATTCAGCCTGCGGTTTTCATTATTCGTACTGCGTGAAAGCCGTGTAGTGCGCAACCATGACCTAGGATTTTTCGCGCGTCGGCTGCTACGAGCGTTCGAGAACGACATGCCTGACAGTGCGCGAGAACTGTGCACGTTTGCGTGCCAGTTTGAGTGCCGAATTCCTAACGCGGCATTTCTGTTCGGCCATGCAAGCGTGGTGCATACGTTCGGCCAGGCAACAACAGAAATACCTGAATCCTACCCATATTTGGCAACAGGAAACATCATCTGAACTCAAAAGTACATGGGCCTGTACCGTAGTTTTCCATACGAATCCGAGGGGTAAAAAGTTTTCAATATTCGATCCTGTGATCATTGATTTTCACCCCCAAAATCGGTCTTTTTGTTCTCAAGCTGTTTCAAAACGTGCATTGGCATGCATAACAAGCGTTGCCATAACAATCGGTAATCGATTCCGGGCTCTACTTTGGTAAAAAAGGGTTTTTTGGGAAAACGGCCAAATTTAACTTTTCCGGATATATGGAAAACTACGGTGGGACGGCTGTAAATGAAAAAGACGTACGGCTGAGTGATGTTTCAAATTTAAAAAGTTTAGCTGGAAACACTTTCAAACAATACTGACTTTTAGATGAAAATATTAAACTACTACGAAAGACAGCTAAGAGACGCCTTAATGCTCGCTGTGGCGCGGACAGTCGGAGAAGATTCCCTTATTGCTGAGTATGGTGCATTAGCTGATACGACAGCCAGTATACTATTAAATATTACTCAACGCGCGCTGCCGATCGGTGCCAGCAAAGGGGCACGACAACGACTACAGGCAGCAGTTTTGGAACGGCGGATGCCGCATGATATTTTTGGTCAGTTCCGGAGCCGAGATGCCAATCTGAAGCAATTTATTGCAAAAAACATTTGGTTGGCTGCTATCATTCGGAGATACGGCAAAAGAAATCATGCGTCCCAAGAAATACTGTTTTCGCGTTTTGCGCGAAAATTATACCGAAGGATAAAGAAATAAAACTACCGCAATTTTTGCCACAGTAATTGGAAAAGGGATCGCTGGATAAGAGGAGTAGGTTACGTACGATGTACAATATGAAAATGAACACTTACCTTTGCAAATTTTGTGGGGCAAAATTCAGGCACAAGACAAACGCAAGACGGCACATGCGAAAAGCATGCCCCGTACTGCCGCCGAAGACCGACTGTGGTATAGTGTGTGCAGAATGCAACGTGAACTTACGAAATGAAAGGGCTATGGCTAAGCATTTTCGATTGCTACATTGTATTTTTAAAGGTACGTATGTATGTACAGCACATATCCAGGAAAGGAGTACCTCCACTAGTGCGACCGCGGGTATGCGATCAACTTGCGAGCACATAATTGTTGATCAACACTTTGTGATTTTCCCACGCCGAAGCGCCGCCCTAGGTCACACCCGTGGGATAGTTAAGCAAAAATGGATAATGTGCACGCAAATTAATCGTATACCCGCGTGCGCAGTAGTGAAAATACTGGTTTCCGGGAAATCTGTATCTTATTTTAACTTATCTTTACGACCTTTTATTTTAGTTGTAACGCTTACAAAGTGTGTGGTGTGCGGGGCAAACATCAAAACGCCCGATAACCTGGGGAAACACTTCGAACTGAACCACCCAGATGTACATCCCATTTTGGAAGCGACCTTAGACCGATGCCCAGTTTGTCACAAACATTTATTTGCGGAAAATGTGCGTAACCAGTAAATTAAGTTCGTGACTAAAATAAAAAACAACATTTTCAGATAAAAATATTCACCAGGCACACAAAAAGGTGTTATGCAAAACATACATCAACAAAACACTGTTTGCAAGAGGATATACAACAAGGTCATTCCTGTGACAGGTAGATACGTACCGTTAAAATGCCGAAAGTTGTGCTAATTTTGCAGATCAATCAGTCCAATGAAAGATCAACATAGAGATCTTGAGGAGGCAGAGGCGGGGGACAGTTTGGTCGCAGGGGGCGCATTCGAATCGCTTCGGCAGCCGGTGGCTGTTTTCGGCAGCGCCGACAGCAATAACAGCACAGGACGGAGACAATGAGGAGTAGAGCACAGCCAACTGACAATGGTACGGCGGCCACGAGCCAGGGGGAAACCTGAAAGGATGGCAGGGCTGAAACATTATGTTATTTAGCAATTAGCACTAACGTTAACCCCGACAGCAGGGAAGGTAGACTGTAGTGTGCAAGGCCTGTTCGGACACCGGTCGACCAATCAGCCAATCAAAACAAGGAAGACATAGATTCCACACCTTTTTCGGGCGGAGACGGCCGCCAGACTGATCTGCTGTGTCACGATGAGTGGGAGCTGGTGTGGGATCGGTCGCGGACTGGAAAATACGGTGAGTTCTTTACGGACATTAGGGGCACACGTGGAGCAAAAATTATGAACAAACCAGGGTCATCCAGCGGACATGCAGCCTGGGTGTAGTAGTCTGAAAATGGTAGTGGCAATACTGTTTGTCCCGACAATTTTCAGCCCGAGTGGGACAAAAGCATATAGGTACGGTTAATGCCTGTCCATTTTGGGGGTAGAGACACTGTGTTGAGAACAGTAATTTCGACCAACGTTCATTTGTAAGGCAGGTCGAAATTATAGTTACCATGATAGTATCTAGGCAAATGGATAGAAGCAATAAAGCAGAAAACCGAAGGCTTACTTTTAATCAGGAAAGGCAATGGAATGTCAGGAGAGAAAGCGAAAAAAGGTAGTTAGCCAAACCGGCTTGGTGAAAAAAGGACTGGTGGAAAAGTGCTGGTCTAAAAAGGGGACAGGAAAGAGGAACACAAGGAGGTAAACTTTCCAACCCGATTGGATGCAGCAGTGAAACGGGCAGTTGTGGTAGTTTGGAGGTTTTGACTAGAGATCGCTGCAGCGGTGCTAGTCTGCGAGAAAAGGAAGGACGTCAAACAAAGCTGCAAAAAGGTACTGCCTGCAGTTTCTCACCGGGAGCCGAGGGCTTGTTGGGACGAACGCGGTAGTGGCATGTGTCGTGGTCTATAGGAAGATGGAAAGTAGAAAATGCAAAAGAGAAAACAGGTTGTGGTCTAACCGGAGAACGGGAAGTAGTTGTGGTGATATTGGCAGTTGGACTGGTGGTAGTGTCAACGGTCGTGGTCTGAGAAGGGTGCAAGGGCGTGAAACAGTTGTGCAGAACAGCCTACGACATAAAGCTCTCACCGGGGGCTGAGACGTACTCAGAGTGAAACTTGCGTTTGCAGTTGTTGTTGTAAGGATCTGGCTCGTGGTGGTGACAAAGGGCGTGGTCTATAGCAGGATGCGAAATGTATCAGACAAAGGTGAAGGAAATCTGTGACCTAAACTTTCTCACCGACGGCTGGGGGGTTGTTGAAGCTGTGATGGAAGCGGTAATTGTGGTAGATGGGGCGGTCTGCGAGTAAAAGAGCGGCAATAGAGTGGCTCTATTCATAGACGTTTGTATATTGTTACGAGAAACAGATAATTTACACGATGAAAGCAGCAGAGTCATTTCCGTAATTTAAAGCATTTTTATGTCTTTTGGGAGACTTGTCCAACATGAATTTTCATCAGGAAGCCATTTGGACCCTGCCTATTTTGGCAACAAGCAAACAAGTTTTGGTCACAAAATACCGAAAAGGGGTGTTTTGGGAAAAGAACAACAATATACAGTACATTTCCAGGAAAGGGGTTGTGCGCATGCAGCGAGTTTGTGCCATAGTTGGGCAACAGGTAGATTATTCTTGACCACCCGCCGCGTGCGCACAACCCTTTACCTGAAAATGTACTGTATATCTGACAAATATAAATGGCAAACTAAATCCAGAGCAAATGTGTGCATAACAGCAAGAGCCGAGCAGGGGTGGGCAAAAAAACGACGGCGTTTTTCTTAAAAAGACGTTTTTTTTAAAAAAAACGCCTGGGTCGTTTTTACCAGATTTTCAGGGGAAGTACCCTGATTATCAAGGAAAATCAATTTTTGTCCCATTTTTTCAAAAAATTTTTGACCGATTTTTACTTGTTTACCAGTTTTCTTCCCAACATGAGCGTTTTTGCGATTTTTTTGGGGGCATATTTTGGTCATCTGGGCGTTTAAAAAAATGTTTTTTTTAAAAAAAAGTCTTTTTTAAAAAAGGTTTTTGAAAAAAAAAACGTTTTTTGTCCAACCCTGGAGCCGAGCAGGCAAAATTGAGATCGAAGAAGGCTCTAACCGTTAGCGGGGATTCGACCACTGGGGTGGATAGACTGAAAGAGAGTGAAAAGTTTTTGATAAACCAAGATGAAAAAACCTAAAAACAATTTTCAGCGCTGACTAACCGAAGGCAATAGAACGGCTGCTGGCAATTGGACGACTGGTGATTGCCATAACAGAAACAGTCACAATAGGATTGCGACGAGACGAAGATGTCCAACTTTCCATATTGCGAAAAATCAATGGGATCGGCTGCGCAAAGGGGAAATTCGGCTGCATACAAAGACACGTTTCGCACTGTGTGGTCCGGGCGGACAAGTGAAGAATCGACGAAGCCAGTACACGCCAGCTTATCATCCGTTTGAAGGCAAACCGGCGCAGAAATTGGGAAAACAACAATAAGAATAATTGCCGTTCGGATCATTGTTGTAAAAAATCGATTTCTGGGCAGATCTAAAAAAACGGTATTAGAAATTGGCTGCGGAAAAATTCTGCGTGTAAACAGCACGAAAATAATGTTTAGCCGGACATCGGCAGCCAGGCCAGAGCCAGTCAGGCACACACATACACACAGTTCTTCAACATCAGGTTGATAACCTGCACAAAGCCAGCTGCACACTGAGAGAAACTTGCGCTTTTGTTTTGAAACACGAGCCGCATGTGCATTGCAGCACAGACAAAGTGTGAACAGACAGAGACAGCACTGATACAGCTCATGATTGCATCAAAATAACTCAGACTTAGGCAGGTCTTGGCTGAACTTTTATTAAAATTTAACTTGTGTAGCGGTCAGGCTTGGGGCTGCCAAAAATAAAGCTGGGGCGAAGACGGTCGGTTCTGTGATGTACATAGGTACGCATGTGCATATGTAAAGCACCGTTTTGGTCTCCAAGGGCACTAGTTCTCTTCGGAGACAAACCGAACACCTTTTTAGGTGCACGAGCTTGTCGATGGCTTATGCGGCTCTGCTTGGCTTGGTGATGTACGTATACAGCACATACATACCT
>JASAMV010000187.1:0-48788 GCA_030248065.1 Rhynchonema sp. JSB1_4
TGGCCGAGACGTGCGCAACTTTCGTTCGTGCGTCTTCTGTCTCATCGTAATTGGCCACTGATCTGGGGTCATTCACATCCGATGCCTCCGTTTCTTCCAGGTTCTCCAGTCGATCACATTCCGATTTGAACGACGGTGCGTCCTCTGGGATACGACTGAGGAAGTCCGGGACGTGGTTGCCACGACCTGGCGTGTACACCACTTTTGGATTCAGCATCGCGATCTCATTCACCCATTTCTCCACACGACGATTGCCACGCATTCGACTACGCATGCAGTCACGCAGTGCGATGTGATCGGTCACCACGAGTATATCACGACCACGCACGTAATTGTCGAATTTGTTCAATGCCCATTTCATGGCCAGACATTCCAATTCGGTCGCACTGTAGTTCATTTCGGCTGCGGTTGTGGCTCGTGACGCATAAGCCACTGGATGCAGCTTGTCGTCGGCACCGACTTGTTCGAGCACCGCACCGATTCCGACCTTGCTAGCGTCCGTTCGCACAACCCACGACTTGTTCATGTCGCAGAATTGCAACATCACCGGGTCAGTCGTCAACTTCATTTTCAGTTCATCGAACGCTTTCTGCTGCTCGACACCCCAATTGTTGCCGATCACACCATTTTTCACTCGATCTTTGTGCAGCAGCAGATTCAACGGGTTGCTGATCTTGGCACAGCCGGGAATGAAGTTTCGATAGAAACTCACCATGCCCAGGAATCGACGCAGACTGCGAACTGTCTTTGGCACATCGTACTCAGCGATAGCCGATGTCTTTGACTTTGACGTGTGCACGCCATGACGATCCAACGTGTAGCCGAGGAATTCGACACGTTCCTGCAGGAATTTGCATTTCTTCGGCTGCATCAGCAGGCCGCATTCGCTCAGACGTGCGAACACGCGCTCCAGCAGCTCGACGTGCTCTTCGACCGTCTTCGTGGCCACAATGACATCGTCCAAGTACACAAACACCCGATCGTCGAAATCGCGGAACACCTTGTTCACGACGCCTGTACAACAAGTACCGGGCCTATTCAGGACGCGAAAATTTCGGCGAAGTATTTCCTCAGTTGATCAGTACACTCAACAGTACACCATCGTCGTACTCGGGAATTGCACCAAAGGATATCAACGCCAGTAATGCCGGGCAACATTTTGCAAAAAAGTACGGCGACTATCTTGACAAGCTGTATGAGCATGCTAGTAGTACTATAGCACTTCACCGACGCACTTTGTGTGTTATTTTGGCATCAAATATTCGGAAAGTACTACAAACACATGTATAGGTATATGCCTGTCTCGTAGTACCTCAGAACAACATTTTTCATGATTTTTTAATTTTATTCGTAATATGGTTAATAAACTGAAGTTACACTGCAAAAGTATCCAACTGAAGCACCAATAATCTTAATAAAGACAGTTACATAGGGTTCATCGTATCGTACCGTCAACCATGGTGTAACAATATAACATTGTGAATGCGATTATTGCAGTTTTTGATATTTAGCACAGTTGCATTCCAAATCAGTCTCATCACTACCCTCGTCAGGCATAAATTCATAGTCTGAGAAATCGCTGAACACCGATCCTGTGTCATTGAATTCGCTCGTTTCGACACCGTCCACAACCAAATACGGTGTTTTGTACGCCGCCAACATCACCTGCACAATTTCGGGCCAATGAGAGAGAAATAATTGCTTGAATGTGTCACATTTCAGGGCTATACGCTCATGCCATAGGTCATAGCCCACACGATGCTCTTTGTGCCACGCTTCGGCTTTGAATTCATGCCACGATCGATATAGCCGGTGGCCCGAATGCGAAATCAGCAGAAAATAGACGAAGTCACGATTCTTTATTTTTGTACCATGACACCTGGCGGCAGATGGCAGATGTGTGGTGGGATGCGGCCACTTTCGCTGCCTATGCAACCGTCACATGCAGCCCAACGGTGAAAGAACAGGAAGCTGTGCACTGCAAAAGCCTTAATGCCAGACAAACAACTTTTTGATCTTGCCACACGCATAGTTGACTGCACGCGACCCATCTGAGAAAAAGACAAATTAAAAAGTGATCACTTTCTTAAACATGGCATGTACTGTATGTAAGCGCACGAGGTGTGCACGGTTCTCAGTCACCGTTGTAAGTCAGTAAAAGCATCATCTGATCAAGCAATTATGAACTTTTATTTTGTCACTTCATTGTTTTTTGCAGGAATTGTCATAACACAAGTCTATTATACGTTTTTCCAACGTTAATATCAGAAAGCACTTTCAAAGCAGGGTCAAAACAGTACTTTCAATCCACGAAGACTGATCTCTCATAGTCAGTAGTGAAGAGCCGACTGTGACCATATACTTATACACAGGGGCGGTGTCTATCTTGAGCTGATAATCAGTAGAACTTTTGAGCGTGAGTGAGCCTGCCGGCCTTCGGCCGGCGGGCTCGCTTACGCGAGCCGCCCCCCCCAAGCTCTATAAAAGATAAAGTTGTTATAAGTTATTGGTTGGCAAAAGGATCTCGGTTGTGACTAGACACCCCTCCTATGTATAAGCAAGTAGGACTATAACTACTGGGTTATACTGTTATATGATAAAGTAACGCGGTTGTTATAGGCTTGCAGCCAATGCTATTTGTGTGCAGATAGCGTTTTTGAGCACTCATACTTGTAATAGATCGACTCCGTTGCCTTTGTACTTACGCAAAATGTCGCAATACAGTCGATCGCGATTATAACCCGTTGGTAAATACTCCAAATTTACAAGAGCACAGATGAAATATACATCTACCAACTGCGCATCTACTTCGTACATGTTGTTTTTTCCATCTCTGCGAGCCATTTCAGTCATATTTGCCCAGATAGCACTCGTGAGCAGGTCATATTGCGCGTGTTGGAACCATAGATTAACCGTGTATGGGGATATGTTGGGTGGCTCGAAAGTAATGCACCGTTGACAGTGTCGTTCACTGTTAATGCGCCTCCTGTGGCGGCTAATACTGAAAATGATTTACCTGTGAACGTGCAAAAAACGGGGGAAAGCTTCAGCTCACAAACTTTGATTTGGAAATGTACTTGTTACATGTCGTGCAAATCTGTTTTGCGCTCGGTGACATTTTGTACTGGACTTTAACGTGGGCATTGAAGGCCATTTTATTGCTGGCCGTATCGTTGTAATACATATGAAATCCTAAAAATTACACGTAAGAATGAAAAAAGTGAATGTAGGGCCGTCTTTTTATACTGTGCACTGGCTCACAAAGCCCACCGTTTTTGAGTAGATGAGTGTGACAACTAACCCCTTATTCCCAATATAGGTCAAGTTTCTCACATTTCAGACTTCAACATCATCGCAAACGCAACGATATGTTATTGGACAACATCGTGAAACATCTGGATGTGATAAATTGGTGAACACATGCAGTGATATGAAAAAAAAGATATAAATGCATATTCATACAACACAATAATGTATATCGGTGTTTGTTTTTGATTCGCTATGCCAAAACATTTTGGAATGCCAAGGGAAAACTTTTCGGCAACAAACTCGCTATTCGGACAACTCACTAGAACCAATTCTTTGTGAAAATATGTAGCATGTTATTATGCATATGATGTTGTAGGACGCTCAATTGACAAGGATGCAGCCCCTGACTCAATGCCTAAATTGTCCATACTGATCACAGGGCGGGGTCTTGCGGGTGGAACAGCGGGGTTGAAGCGTGCCCCGCGGCGATAGTACACGTATAGGGCACATCCAAACGGCAAGCCGCTAGACATCAGTAGTCCCACGGCAATCACGAAATAGCGCAAGGCAACGACCAGCTCAGTGCCTTCATTGACTTTGTTCGCAACGTCGATTAGCACAGGCTATAAAAACGCAGTTTAAGAATTTTAATACATTTGAAACATCAACCGAGAAAAACGTTTGGTTGCACCTTTTGTGTTGTGGGTAATGCCATGGTCCGCACAACAATGTCGTTGAATGGGTTTGTCGTATCGGGCTGAACATGGGGGTAAATTAAACTTGACAAAAAAATCGCGCGATCGATCGACTGATAGTGAAGTTTCACTCTGATTTAGTTGTAAAAGGAAACATCAACAATCGTTACATGCTCTAGGTCAGATGATGTTTCAACAAACCTGGGGAACTCTCGGTCCTGGATAGATCATTTGGTCACCATTCAAGACAGGCCAATTGACACCAGACATCAGGGGCGTGTTGTTAGAGAGGGCAACCTGCGAAATATGCAATCGATATAGTACTGTAGACATGAAATGATGACACCCCACTGCTGTAAAAAAGGGAAGCCTACATTTTCAGCGCCTCCATGACTGGTGGATGACAACACGGTTGTCGATACGGTTGCAGTGGTCGAAGCCGGGCTCGTCAGTGGTGGTGGTACAGTTGTCGACGGGGTTGTAGGTGGAGACTTTGAGGGTACAGTGATTGGCAACGGGGATCTTGCGGTGGTGGTTGATGATGCGGTTGCAGTGGTCGAAGCCGGGCTCGTCAGCGGTGATGGTGCAGTTGTCGACGGGGTTGTAGGTGGTGACTTTGAGGGTACCGTGATTGGCAACGGGGATCTTGTGGTGGTGGTTGACGATACGGTTGCATTGGTCGAAGCCGGGCTCGTCAGTGGTGATTCTGCAGTTGTCGACGGGGCTGTAGGTGGCGACTTTGAGGGTACAGTGATTGGCAACGAGGATCTTCTGGTTGTTGCCGTGGTCGATGACGTCATTGGTGTTGTTTGGGGGGCGTGGATGATTGTAGACGGCTCAGTGGTTGTGCTCGGCGCGGTGGGCGGTTTAATGAGTATAGTAGGGCTATACACACGTGGGGCGTGGGGTGTCATCAATGTCACAGGGTGCTGGAAAATGTACAGTGTGGTGCTTCATCAAATAAAAAAACTATTATGATTTATAAGCTATACGTTACTGAACGAGCACACCGGGATCTACCTTGACAGTTAAGACTCGGTGATGTTTCACAAAAAATTAATCGGGAAAAACATGCCTTTACCTTTGCACACATGAGCAGCTGCGCACAGTTGGTCACGACAAAGCCAATCGAGCAAAAGCACGAGCACGCTGCCTGCGACGACGCCAACAGTTGAATATAGCCAACAGAGATTTGATTCGTGCAGATCGGGAGGTCCACATCCATGAGCATGAGCACGGTAGTCGTGTTCTTGTGTGTGTCAAGGGCTTGTTGAATAAGATTCTGCGACTGGGTTCCGGTGCATGTGATAATGGAAGCATGAAATACGCACGTCGATTCACACGCGATTGTCATCGCGAAATACAAGAAGATGCGGAACATATTGAACTTTGATCACTGCAAGAATAAGAACACAATTATTGAAAAAAGCAAGAAAAATCGAAGATACAAAAAATGATGAGCTGGGGAGTAAGTGAAAAAGAGATCGATGTTTTGACTGCAGCACGGAGACGCGATCACATATTTGTGATGTCAGCAAATATGCCTGAAAAGCAAAGTTATGCACTGCAGTGTACACATGTGTTATGACCAGACACAGAGTCAAAAACATACCCAGATCATCCACATTGCTGTCTGATACAGGCCAAAACGGCTCAGTCTCTGTAATGCATTTTTTCTAAGGCATGTACTCATAAACACCCATGGCTGCAAAAATACCCCAACACACCTGTAGAGCAATTGTGCACATCTTGGAGCTGGTTGGCTTGGCCTGGAAAATATGGTGTGGTAATGTTTTTAAGAGGTTACGGAAGATAATACGCATTTTTTACCGTCAGGGGTGGGTGTCATCAGAGGCTGGGACGTGAAATCGCAGGCATCTGAAATTGTTTTCATTTAAAAAAACAACAACGCATCATAAATTATTCACCACCTTTCGGTGTCTGATTCATGAACTGTGCATTGCCGCTCGCCTGCGACGGGTCCAGTGCTGTAATTATGCAAAGTAACATGTTCAGCTTGCATGGTAATTTTTGAAAAAAGAAAAAATATTACTTTGATGCATGTTTTCAGGACACCACATGGAATCGAACAGTGTAGCCTGCAGATCTGCCCAATCTGCAAAAAACGTAAGTTCTGAGGCACACATTCTCACTTCAATCTATCATTGCTCACCATCATTTACATTGGGTTGCGACACTGATGAGTGATTGTTGTTGAGACCTGCAGAAAGATAACTGATCAACTCTTTTATAAACTAGGGACATGAATTTCCAAACCTAGTGGGGCGTCGGAAGTGAGCCATTGCCGAATGTGCTCAACAGTGGGGGTGCTTGAGTTGATCGGCTCGAATCCCTGATCAAAATTTGGTTGTTCGCATGTATCGAGAGTCATTTGGTTGGAATCGGGGATCATCCGGGGGCGACACATGTAGGGGTTGATTCTGATCGAGGGCTCGGGCATGTTTGAATCGGAGTTCATGTGGGCACCCCCGGACACATGAGCACCGGTCACCATCTGATCGCCTCCGGACGTGTGCGCATCGACCTGCATCTGGCCGCCGCCGGACACTTCGGAACTGATGTTCATCTGGGCATCCGTCGTGTGGGAATCGGAGTTCATGTGGGTACCTCCGGACACATGAGCACCGGTCACCATCTGATCGCCACCGGGCGTGTGCGCGTCGACCTGGATCTGGGCACCGCCGGACACTTCGGGACTGATGCTCATCTGGGCATCCGTCGTGTGGGAATCGGAGTTCATGTGGGCACCTCCGGACACATGAGCACTGGTCACCATCTGATCGCCACCGGGCGTGTGCGCGTCGACCTGCATCTGGCCACTGCCGGACATATCGAAATCAGATGCATCGGGCATGGGCGCCATCTGAGCATCACCGGGCATCTGATCGGCCACGATATCACTGTCGGCGGGCTTGGGCTCATCCACCGAGGGATCAACGTTGGATGCAGCGGAATCCTCCTGGCTGGATTCACCGGCCGTCACGAAGTAGTCATCCACGTCTTCGAGATCCAGATTTATGAGGAATGGTGACGTTGAGGATGTGGCGGCGGCATTGACGGCAGCAACTTCATCGGACGTAACACTGGTGCTTTCGGACTGGTCACCTAAATAAATTTTAGTGCGCATGCTATGGCAAGACTGGTACACGTTTTTTTACTTACTGCCACATGTGCGCCTTGTGGTGTAGGGGTACCGACTGGTTGCCAGTTTGAAATGCATCTCCTCGTTGGGCAGTCGACGTCCCAGTAGGGACTCCATCATTCGTAACGCTATAATATAGTATCTATAGGACACACACACACACAAACACACACACAATGTATAAGACTGAAGACCAACTGATATTTTTCAGGTACTTTTTGTTTCTGAACACCTCATTTATCGACCGTCTCCAGGTGTCAGTTGACACGCGATTGAGCTCGCCAAACTCGCGATCCGTGACCTGTGCAGATTGGAAAATTTCTTTTAAGCGAAGCTTGGAATAAGAATGGTATCTATAAATTCTAACTGCACAAAGGACATACTATACAAGCGAACGGATCGCCGCCATTCACTTTGAAATCAGCACGAATTCTGGCATTAGTGACGGTGGCTGTTTCCAGATCGTGTTCCAGTTCCTTCACGCGATTGAGAGCCATGGATGCTATTGTTCTCGTCACATTGATTTCGTGTGCTGAGGATGGAAAATAATACCCCGGCAGGATTGACATGTTCCTGCCCACGTAGTCCACAGCAGGTACGTTTGCGATGCTGGTGCACTCTTTCAGGCAGGGTGCTGTGCCCAACCGCTTCTGAAGAAAATGGGAAACATTAGGAACAATATCAATCTTGGTTCGGATCGGGGCGGACCTGCATTGTTCATGTGACCCTTTGAACCAGGGTTGGGCAAAAAATTTAAAAAAAGGTTTTGGAAAAATTTAAAAAAAAATTTTTAAAATTTTTCGGGGAGGAGCAAAATGTTCTAAAACGTGCAAAAAATGGTTTTTTGAGGTTATTTTTATTAAGTGATGCAAACCAAGTCATAAAAGTGACTTGTCAATTAAAGTTGCATTTTTTCGCGTTTTCGCGCGTTTTTAAGGCAAATTTGGTAAAATTCCCCCGAATCTTACTTTTTTTAAAAAAATTAAAAATTTTTTTTCCAACCCTGTATCGAACTGAAGGCGAAAACTTTTTGAATTAAATTAAACAGTTATATTTAATTTCTTAATGTCCTCAGCGCCACGTGGGGGGCACCTGTCACTTCCGATCACCAAGTTTGATATTGCTCTAGGTGAAAGAACAAAACTGTGCATCACATACTCCAGTTGGTCGTTTGCGGTTCGACTCTTTTTTGAGATCATCGCCGGTGGACAGGGTATTGAGAACATCAATTTTCGGTCGCGTGGGCTCCGGGACGTGGCACGTTCGTGCAAGTTGGCCTCGTAGCGCACAAATGACATCCGACCGTGTTAGCGACAGTTCGTTTGCAGCGGCCATAACTGAGTGAAGGAAAAAACTGGCATTGAAAACAATCATGCTTACTTATATACTGCCACTATCAGCTCATAAAAAGTCAGAAAACCCACCCTGGCAACGTTATATGCCAATCGTTAGCTCACAAATGGAGCCAAAATCATATACCTACAATGTAATCTTAATGATGCTTTACGGTATTAGCTCATAAAACGAGGGAAAACCACATACCTACAACGTTATCTGGCAACAATCAGCTCACGAACAACTCGAAAATCATATACCTACAACGTAGTGGCAAAGATTAGTTCATGAAAACGGGTCACAGCAAACAACAGTAAAAAGGATGTGAGACAAAAATGTGTTTGAAAATTTCTTCAATAACACCGGACAGGACCAGGGACGAGTGGAACGCAAAATCTGGGGTAGCACGACAGGGTGACCATGACTTGACCACCTGTGGCAACATGGTACATATTGGCCCCTGATCACGCAAGGTCGAACGCAACAAAAAATGTCTTGGAAAATTTCTTCAATAACACCGGCCAGGACCAGGGATGAGTGGAACGCAAAATCTGGGGAAGCACGACCGGGTGACCATGACTTGACCACTTGGGGTAACATGCTACATATTGCCCCTGATCAGGCAAGATGTGCGCACACAAAGCACCTGTCACACAAACTATGGCACGCCTTGCCCCATCTAGTTTTGCATGATAGCAAGCATGCAAGGACATCCTTTCGAACGTCGTAAAGTGATTACAAGCGCTATAAATCATGTCTGAAGCCAAACCTGGTGAGCGCGTGAATACTCACAAAGCGGGCAACAGGTTTACACATGTTCTTATGCCGAAGGGACAGAACCTAAACTAGACCTGCTGGGTTTGCAAAATGTATCGCTATTCGTCTGTTCAGAAAAAAGCGACGCTTATGAATATTTTGTTTCATATTGCTGTTCCCAGGTGTGTTGTTTTACATTGACCGGCTGTTAATTGGGTGCAAAATGCCATCTTTGTAACATAAATGAAACAATAGGTGTTCCGCCATTTAAGAAGGTCGTCTGAAACTGTTGCATTTCTTGTCCCTGGAGAAATTCTTTCATAATTTACTGCTGGATGTTTACGCAATTAGCCCATGACAAAGTCGCAGCCATAGTTTTTACGCAGGGGACTTCCGGGGTGAACAAATGAAAGTCTGCAGTGGAGATATGAAATCGAATTTGTGTGGTAGGTATACATTATTGGTGCATTTTCTCATACTTGTTATGTTATTCTTGAGCTGAGATATTCGCTCACGAACCGTTCATGAGTCGATGTTGCGGGATTTTTCGTGCCAGACATAGGATTTCGGGGCATTTACTCATACCCGTAACGTAAATACACATTGACTCATAAATGAAAGCGGTTTGTGAGTCAATGTACAGTATAAAAGCAGGGGGGCATCCTTCAACTTTCATTGTGATTTTATTTGTTCTTCGAGATATTTCTACAAGTTCGATATATTGCGACATGGCTACTTCTGCGAACTCCCCGGCTGCTTCCCAGCGCAATGAGCCCGCTACAGTAACCTCCCTCCCGCCGCTAACTAAGGTTAAGTTCACGTCGGATTCTGAGTTTTGTCAGTTTGTCAAGGCTATCATTCACGCAGACTCTGTAGGTAGTGGTCCCAAATTGTGTCACTTACTCGACGTGCTTGCGAAAACTCATTTGTTCTGGTCTAAGCATGTGAAAGCGCAACAAGTTTTGCTCGAATCCCTCTGTTCATTGATTGACTCTCTTCCTGAAACTTCTGAAAAACACTGTCTTTTGAAATTGTTCTCTCTTGAGGATATTTCCATTCTGGTTACTCTGTGTAAGTTGTTCAAACCTGTTCGACCCCCATTGAAGTCCACACCTGGGTATTTAGTGCCCGGGTGGCAATGCGCATCCTTAGATTCCAGCGGGCAGATCAAGAACAGTGGAACAAAACCACATGCCTGCCACAGCGATCAAGAGTGTCGTTTTGCTCGTTTTGGCCTCTGTAGTGGTGCTAAGGAGACCGGCGTTATTTATTACAATAGATCAGATGGCTACTGTTGCCAGCACGCATGTAATTTGTGCTACGGTATAGTGAAAAGCTTGATGGATTTCAATCTGAAGTACAGTACCCTTGCTGGCCCAACGTTTAACAATCAGGCACTATATGTGCAGCACATTTCGGCAGGCCCATGTTCAGATATTCCTCGTGTTATGTGCTGCGAATGCATTGCAAACCGTGCATTTATTCCCTCTGAGGTTAACACTGTACCACATCAACTTTTTATATTTGCACCTGTTTTCCGAGTGCTCAATTTTCATATGCTGTGTTCAGAGCACTACACGGCTCTATCAGGCACAAGCAAAAAGATCTATTGTGACACATGTGGTCTCTTTGTGCCAGATACTATTCTGAATTAGCGCAATGAATCGTCAGTCCGTTGGCAGTGCGCTGGAAACGGCCGGTGACCAACTTTCCCGCCATATTCGGTTGTCCAATATTGAAATCAGCAAAGTCGTGCCGCTAATTCGCAAGGCACTTGTGCTCAAGCATGACTTCAAGGCAAATCGACGCACCATATTGAAACCGGACGTGCTCGATGGCCCTGCACTAAAACGTGAGCTCAATAAGTGTTCTTTACAATAGAGAGTGAAACATCACAACGCCTGGCTGTTGCACCAAAGCAGATCTAGTTGCATCTATTGACGATAATGATGGTGAAAAGTTGTTCTAGTGTCCAAATCGGTGGTGACGCAGTGCCCGCTGTCAATGTTGAATATATGCCAAAGCCAAGGTTACCATATTTGATGTACATTTGGTACTTCAAGTTTGTGATGCATATCGGTATGTATAGGCATTATTCGATACACGTGGGCCGAACTATCAAACAAGCTGTATGTTGAATTTCGCGACAGCGGTGATGGTATTTCGGTCATGTACGAATCACCAGTTGAAACTGCGGGTGCTTCAATCTCGTTCCGAAAACGGCAAACGGCCTTTCTGTTCTTCGAAACGAGTTTGTTTTCCTTCTTCATATTGTTTTTACCTATATCACACATACAACAGTTGTGAATCGCTGATCTCAGAAGCCGCACAGCGCGCAGTTCACGCTGTGGATGCTGTGCGCAACGAGGTGATGCAAATCATTGGAATGGTGTGCGACTCGCGAGAAAATGTGGCGCAATTGCTGCATGCCACCATTCTTGATCTGGCCCAAATCATGGCTGCACACAGCCCACCCTCAGTTGACCCGACTGGCTATGGGGAGCTGGCTTCGCGGTCCAAAGATCTCATCAAGCAGATGCGCGCCCATTTGCCGAAATGTCTGTCATGATGCATTTTATTCATTTTGTGCCCTTCCCACACCAAAATATTATTGTTTTCAGAAACGACATTACTGTGGTTACTGTCAATTCAACTCGGTCGATTCGAATGCACTCGACACCCATCACCGTAAACTGCACTCGAGTTACCCGTTTCTGACAATAACGCCCGATATCAAGTATTGTCCACTATGTCTGAGGTGAGTATTGTTTTTATGAAATATTGTTCAAACTGTGTTAATAGCCAGGAGCGTGGGTTACTTATTTTCGCATTCGTTACTGCCCCGACCAATTTTGAGGTGCGACTGTTCCTTCATGCAAATACACTAAGCCAAAAAAACTGAATTATCTATACCATGCCTATTTTTGCATTAGAACTTGCAATATCGATGCAGCAACTCCAAAATGTTTGTAAATAACCTGACTATCATGCTAAAACAAAGTATAGGTATGGGCAGTTTGCCAGTTTCTGTGCATGTGTTGAGTGTGCGTGTGTGTGATGATAGGCGTGCCTTTTGCAGAAAATTCTTCACGCGCAAAATGTGGAATATTCAGCTACACGTAAAGTTATGTTACAAAAACGAAGCACGCATGGACTCCCTTAAATACATATGCATGAAATGCAATAAAAAGTTTTCTCGCTCTGATAACTTAAAAGCCCACTACATCACACAACATGAAGAGGCACAGATGTGCCTTCCGGCAACAAAGCTGGACAAACAAATAGAGAGCGAATATCTGAATCGAACGCTAGATATGAGTAGCCTGTACAAAGTTGAAACAATGGGTTTTATTGATGCACCAAATTTTCGGTCGTTCGAGAAAAAACAAGAATTGAGATTAACCGATATTGGTGTTATGCTTGCTTGCAATGGGCTGCTCCTGAATGTGGTCATTGACCTAATCAACCACTTTTTGACAACCCATATTCTCCCTTCCACGGGGCAAAATGACTTGTTAATGCTGTCAATTGAAAACGACAGCTTTGACTATCCTGTGAACAGCGGTCTTCAGTACGCGCATCAAGTTAACGCAGATGCGCTCATTGACAAACTAAGTGCCATGGCACAATCAGACAGCAGCATACTTGTTGGTCGTGAATCTGGCATTAGGTTGAGTGTCTTCGTAAAAAAAGCACCTAAAATCGTCTTTGGTAGATCAAGTGTAATTGTGACAGACAGTAAACGCTTGATTGATCCAGCGCAGTGGCAAAAAATAATGTCCGGCACTGGTTATGATAACTGTCTAATTATAGCGGTGGTACTAGGGTGCCGGCGGACCAGAATACGTAGCAATAGGCTGGGCTTCCTTCAAAAGCGGCACATCATTAAATTACATAAGTTAACAGCTGGCTGTTTTGATCAAACGTCATTTCCTGCTATTGCGCATTACATACACAAACAGTTCGATTGCCGCCTGTTTGTGTTTGAGCCCAAAGAAGGGGAAAAGTTCACCTCGCTTTACTGCAGTCGGGTTGGTAGCTTCCCTGTGTACATATTTATAAAAAACCAGCATGCGTATTTGCTGAAAGCGGGGTTAAAAACGTTTGTTGGTGGAACAAACATATGTAAAGCTTGCGGGTGGCTGAAGGGTGACAGTGACCGCTGTCAAACACCTACGTGCTTTACGAGCAGAACGTTTTGCAAGCTGTGTCTCACAAAAGAATGTTTAAATTATGTGGAAACCCCAATTACGCATTACTGCAATCAGTGTAACGTGAGCTTCAATAAGTATAGCTGTTACAAATTACACGAAACGTATGCATGTGACCGCCGACAGCGTTGCATAGATTGTTTCAAGTTTTTTACTGCAGCCCGAATTAAGAATCACCCGTGCGGTGAAGTAAAATGTCGTTTTTGTTCGAAAACGTATAATAACCTGGCAGCTGAAGGGAAGAGACACATATGTATGATGAACCCGTCCAAGAAAAAACCGGTCAGTAAGCATCAGCTAATGGGTTTCATGGACTTTGAAACCGTAATTCGGCCAAAAGATAATGCGCTTATACCAGTCGTAGCCGTTATCAAATTAACGTGCTCTCGTTGCACTTACATTTATGATGACCCAGTTGAGTGCTGTGCTCCTTCACGGTACCACGTGTTTACAGGGGACCAATGTGTTCAGCAGATAATGGACTTTTTGTTACATAACCCAAAAATTTCTAAGGCGCTCATATTGTTGCACAACCTTGCAGGGTTTGATGGCTGGCTTTTGACAGAAGAGTTGGTTCGCAGGGGCATAAAGGCCAAGTACACAATCCGGGGACTGAAACTTTACGAAGTTAAGCTTCCTAACTTGATTTTTCATGACAGCCTCCTGATACTTCAATGTTCGTTAGCAGCTGCAGCACGCACTTTTGGAGGGGATATTAAAAAAAGTTTTTATCCGTATGGTCTAGCTACAACTGAGACTTTTCACACGGTTTTCCCTTGTATACCGGCGATAGAGAACTTTCTACCTTACATAAAGCCGGACGAAATGAATGACTTTAAGAAATGGCACTCAAAGCGCCTGAATGCAGGTCACAGATATAGTTTGGCTGGTGAGTGCACCATTTATTGCATCCAGGACTGTGCAACGCTTCACTTTGTTTGCGGGAAGTTCATGAAAATTGTGCGAGAATTAGCCAATGTTCACCCATTTCATTACGCTACGATTGCGTCATTAAGCATGGCAATTTTCAAGCAAAATTATTTGCGGGAGCAGACTTTGTGTGTCATTAACGATTACACCCAGTCTATTCATGACGAATTAGGTCAGCAATCGAGGGAGGCGAAAATTTTTTTTGCATTTCTCAACCACTACGGTGGTGGCTTTGTATTTTCGGGTTGTGGTGGGGAAAGGCGTGTGGCAGGAAAGCTGGTTGATGCATATTCACCTAGCACAAACACTGTAATACAGTACGCCGGATGCAGTGTGCACGCATGCAAGCGGTAGGCCAATTCTCACGGACGTCCATTTCGCATATAACCTTTAGCTCTATTTTTAGCTGCTTCCCACGCAATCGGGGGGGAATGCATTGGCTGCACACCCAGCTCACTGTTGAATCAGTTTACCAAAAAGCCCTACAAAATATATATGAGATATCAAAGTGTGTGGAGCATGCTAAACTGATTTGGTCGTGTGATGTCAAAAATTGGGTACAGCGGTCTCCTCAAATGAAACGATTCTATGGTCATAGCCAGCTGTGGGGGCGTTTCGTGCAGAAGCCGTTGAAAATCAGGGACTGCTTGCATGGGTGGGTTTTGGAGCAACAGCCAAAAATAAATTTCAAAAATTTATGCATCACGATTCAGTGGTCGGACAGAGGTGTTTTCCCTGGCAGCAACCATAAGCGAACAATTATTCCTCGATGGGTGGCGCATAGAGGTTTACGACGTGATGAGTATGTAAGTACGTGGCACTGGGCGAACAGATGTTGTTTGTGAAACTACAAAAGTACATAGGTATCCGTACGTAATGTATAGCTGCCCGCTCGGGGTTGGTGCACCAACAACACATAACGACTTGACTCCTAGTGACTTCATTCGCTTGATCAGAGCCGAAGGCTGCATCGGGTTTGCCAAGTGCACGGTTTACGTGCCGCCAGGATTGCCCTGCGGCCCTTTACCAGTGTCAGTTCCAAACCTGGGCTTGGTATTTCCATGCTGCCAACGTTGCTGTGACGAACAAAACCAATCGCCAGTCTGCACACATTCCAAGAAAGAAAGGTAAAAAAGCACTGTTTTTACCGAAAATATGAGACTACAAACAGCGACGACACTGCAGAGCACTCAAAAACGTATTTTGCACCGTTGAACTGGACTTGGCTTTACGCCGGTGTGGATGTGAGCTCCTTGAAGTGGAGCAGGTAACTCCAGCACATTGAGCTGCTTTTTTAAACATAAAAACGCAACCTGCCCAGCTTTGTTGTCGAGAATTTAGTTTCTTTTTAGAGCGTGTTGTTTCACGAGACCAGCACAAGCGTGTTCAGCGAATTTTTTAAATTCTTCGGAAAAATAAAGTGTGCCACCTCTATCCCCAAACATGGAGATTTAGATGCCTTCTGTAAAGAATTGCAAGACAGATTCGGGATCATGCTGCGCCCGCAGGACCTGAAAGATAATCCAGGGCTTAGATTGGTGGCAAAATTGGCACTAAACAGCCTATGATAAGTTGTGTTGTGCCATTGTCAAATTAATTTTTAGTAACGTTTTCCTTATATTTCAAGGGGAAATTTGCTCAAAACCTGAATGACCACATAGAGTTTGCGACCTGCTTAGCTGAAATCGAAAAGATAATGAACGACGAGAATGCCACGGTCAAGGAACTAAAGTTACTAAATGTAAAATGAAAAATTGTGCGAACACTGAACATAGTTGTTTTTTGAACGTCAACCCATGTCATTAGCTTGAGCACCCATGCATCAGAGGAAGCAATGTTACATGCCATGATTGCTGAGTTGACGATGTGACTTGACTACACTCACATAGTCCAACATTTCCAGACCAAGTGCATGTACATACGTTATGCGGACAAACGACCAGCACAGTCAAATCAAAATGTTAATGTGTTGTTGAGTGGATGCATTACAAGTTATGCTAGAGCATTTTACTCGAGGCCATACTGGGGTTACCTCCTTTCAGCGCGCTATACTCTGACACGGTAGGGTATATATTAACCTTGCATTTTGTCATCAGCCCTGTATGGGGATATTCCAGGATTCCATTATTTGTGTGCGCAACATAAATCAAGCGTCACCTTTTGACTCACAACGTCTTACGTTCGGTTCTTGGGTGCTGGAGAATTATGGAAAAGCTATTACCGAGTATGTATCGTTGGGGTCAAAAGTACGTTGAGCCGTAAATTATGTTCAGATTTCCACAGTACTCGAGAAAAAACGATTTTTAGGTGTACGGGCTGAAAGGACCTGAATTCTCTGTTTTAAAAGCCAAAGGTAAGCACGTTTCTGCCAAAAAAAGTACTGAAATAACGCCCCGAAACCCATTTTTAGGGATTCAGCTGCAAAAGCAGGGTGAAGACAAGCTAAACTTTGACACCATGCGCGACATACTATACGGTCACTACACAAGCAAAGTCTGCCCATCCGCACGCGTGACCGCAGCTCACCAGACACTTGCCAATGTTCTGAACAAATCTGTGGCTGCGGCGGAAACTTACCTTTTAAACCCAGGGATCTATAGGAAACTGAAAAGCGGAGATCAGCCCATTCTGTATCAACGCGCTGACAACGCTAGAAAAATTTTGCAAATGAAGTTTGATAGACGAGTTATTTGTAATGCTGAGTGTCTGCCTGAATGCCCGCCTTGTGTTCAGCTGGTTTCTGTACCATATGGATATTTTCACGCTCGTCAAACTTCAGGAGAATTGGGAGAATAATTCAATGCTGAGCGACCGTTTTTTTTCGCTGGGCACACCTGGTTTGTATGCAGTCGTTGGAATTTACAAAGGTCAAACCGTTTTAAGCCTGCGCGTGTATGAGACTACTAATGGTGAACCTAAACGACCCACGAGAGTAGGCGTGAAACTGGATGTTCACGGTTTGCTCCAGCTTAGTTGTGTGTGTGTGTGTGTGTGTGGCTGTATTATGGTTTTACAGAGTGGCAGAAATTGCGCACGATCTCCTGTGAGGTGCTACATATGCTGAAACGACAAGACATTGATTGCGAAAAACGAGTCCGACTTAGTGATTCAATGACAGATGCAGCTATGTACCTTATGATGAAAGGAGATTACTCTCATGATTGCATTTTGCATATGAGAAGGTAACTTTTCAACATTGGCAGCAATTAAAAATAATGACACTACAAACACACGCAGACTACTGCCCACTCAACATGATGGCGTGAGAGTGCAAAGCTCAAGCGGCTTGTATATGACCGAATCTGAATGGACACAACTGATGGAGATAGCCGATCAGATCTCAGACACCCTTACTCATTACAGTAAACTTATTTCAGGATGACTGGTGGGTGAACGAGCTCGATGTGACCGGGTCGGTCAAAGCCGGGAGCAGGGAGCACAGGGGTCAGTTGATGAATTCCGACGGGTTCAATTCCATGCAACCAGTATCAACAAAATCGTTGCGTGAGGAAATTGGCGCCAATTTCGGAATGACCGAGAAGGAGATGGCCACCGTGTTCGTTCGGGCTGATCGTTCCAAGTTCACTGGTGCAAGTGTGTCCATGATTCGGTGTAACGCAGCCAAATGTGCAGAGGCAACATCGTCTATGTGCATGCGACTGTGCGTACGTGGGATAACTGGGCTCACATGGTTGCTTGTTGAAATCGTCCTCTACGCTGTTGGCTGTGGGGGACAGGTATGTGCCTGTTACCTCAATTATTGAGTTTTTACGATTACCATGCTGATTCTCGCACATTTCAGGTCGGCGAACGACTTGCGCACACAGTTCGACGCATGGTGCTCTACAGATTCAACGCTAGTGATGTGGGCAACAAGGCACATGGTCTGGTCACAATTCCAGATTTTTCGGAGTCCCAAGCACGCAAGTTCCGGCTGCGCGTGAAATTTATCGAAGTCGATGAACTTTGTGTGCACGTCACTGAAAACCACGGGTGCTTCAGCATGTCGCGGGTAAAACCGCGCTGTGAGACAGCCCCTGAACATTTGGGCGAAAGCATGCCCATGTGTAAAGCTCTCAAAAAAATGCACAAGCAACGAAAAGAAGCCCATGACAGTGAAATTGTGCGTTTGGTGAATGCTCAAGATGAGAGTGAAATCGATCGGGTCCATAAGTATGGGGTTTAGAACTTTAACTTGTGAACAACGCTCAATTGCCCATGTGATGTTCCAGGTCCCTGCTGGCAGCGTACGCTCCATTCGTTCGTAATCTTTTCGTCTCACCCGGTCCACACGTGCTCAGAGTGCACTGCGAAGACAACGAAAATATTCGCGAATATGCGCAGTGGTTGTACACGAACCGTCTCAATCCCACCAACGTTACGTGGCGCTCTGTGTTTGATCAAGTCAAACTCACACTGCAGCTTGGTATCCTGGATCGGTCATTGTGGCAGTATTTGCAAAACAGCTTATGGTAAGAGTCATCTCTATTAAAAATTAGGAAGCCCATGGGTATACATAGGTATCGAGTGTGAGCGATGTACCCTACTGCACTGTATTATACACTCGACCAACCAAGTCGCCAATCGCATTCAATGGCATGCATGATACAGCTGAAAATCTTTTTGTATCTCCCCAAATACAGGTACGTGCTGCTCATTCAGCCGAGTAATCACACGATCGATGAACGTGACTACGACGAAACAGCTCAGATGGTCGCTAGCTGGGTGACCCCCACCGGAACCATCTCCAACACTTTCAAGTTTGCCACTCTACTCTTTGCAAAATCCAGACGTGAGATGATCGAAGATGTGACGCCACCCGCACAGGATGTTGTTGATGCGCCACTGATCACACTGGACTAGCCGTATGTTTTCTGTAAGCACCTTTTTCGAAAAAAACGGTATGTGGATTTTTACTTTTTCTCATGCATACTCCCCCATATATATCATCTGTTTTCTTTTATTTCCACGCGTACAGCTATCTAGTGTTCTTTATTTCTTGCAAGTTTCGGAAAAACGGGCTAAAAATGTACATAGATCAGTTTTAGAACCTTTTACCTATTATTTTACTTTACTTTATGTTTGCCATCTGGGCATCAATTAACAGATGACACAGCTTTGTTTTTTGGTATGTACATAGGGGTGTTATTTAATGCTTTTCTTTTGTTTACAGTTATGTTTTATGCTACTTCCCGAGTTTTAGTGTGTCTTTGACTTTCATGTTATTCGATAGTATCTAGCACAAGCGTTGGGAAATTATTTGGAACCGGGTCTGGGGGTACGACATTTTTGCGTGTCAGCTCTGTGGGTGGCTTAACCTTACCCCAGAAGAGTCCGATCCCCCCTGGCAGAGATCCTTGTGCTTTACATTGCTTGGCGAGAGACTATACTGCATTCCTCAACCAATGCCTGGTTTATTCCGTTTATTTTAAAATAACGTTTACGGTTTGTATTTAACCCATTTATAGTTATTTAGTCCTTGTTTACCCAACAACGTACATATATCGTCAAAATCAATCGGTTTATCCCCACTCTTTTTTTGATAAAAATCTAAAAAAGTATCTATGTGGGTCCCTTGACTGGTATTTCGATTGAGGTTGATATAACCTCCGGGGTCGATATTCGAACCCAGTACCTCGATTATTCTTCTTCTTAAACTCTTGTCACTTTCCCCCGAACTGCCGGGGCACTGCATTAAATGTTGTTGCATTTTAGAACTTCGCACAAAAGCGTGGCAATCTTGCTCCAGTGACGTATCACCGACGACCGTTTCGCTTTGAGTGACACCGTGTTGTCCGTCAACAGCACAAAAACACTGCTTTTTCGGTGAGTCCCTTTTGCACTTGTATTCAGCAACAGCTCCGAGATGGCGTTGATGAAATCTTTCTTCTTGCTCAGTTGGTCAAGCAATACTCTTCTGTTTTTAGCACTTGCCGGGTGAAGCAGGAAGTGAATCGCTGCAACGTTATCCTGTACAAAAGCGGACGTGTCTTCAATTTTATGAGCGCTGTTCAAAAAGTAAGTCATAACGTAAATGAACTTTTACCTTTGACGCCCGGCTTATTTCGTCGGTATCAGTAAAATTAAGACCAACCCCCACCAAAAGACCAACCCCCTTTTTGTGTGCAGCGTGTAGCTGGCAAACTATTCTAAACATTCATCAAAAATTTCGTCTCAAAACGCTATGTACATTGAGTTACAGCCTGTTGAAAACACCTGCTAGTTCCGGTTGGGGGTTGGTCTAGTTTCTTATTTTTGAAAAAGAAAACCAAGTTGCTTGGCGGAGCAATTTTCGCGGACAAAAAAGACCAAGCCCCAAAGCACGCGACTCCAACACACACACACACAAAAGATTGCTTCAGCACATGAGTTGTTGCATAATACCCCAGCTGTGTGTGTGTTGTATTAGGGACTTTACGCTCTCTCGGTGAGTGCGTCGCTGCTGGCCCGATCATTACGTTTATAACGTATCGTAAGGCGGCTTGGCTGTCGGCGTCTTTAGCACAGTGGCAAGCATATCTGACTGTGGTTGTGAGAGCCACGAGTTCGAAGCTTCTCGCAGACAAGCTTTTTGATGTTTTTGTTTATGTTTTCAATGTGTAAATATCAATGATTTCAACAAACAGAAATAATCTTTTCACACCCGACGTTTGCTTCAAAATACAATCAGAAAAACCCGGCCCAAAAAATCGGGCCGGAAAGGACCGGGCTGACTTTTTCTGAATCCGGCCATGCCGGACCGAGCTAACCCGGCCCGATTCCCACCTCTGTAACAAGCGTTTTGAATGATAATGCTTCTTTTAAGACATTTTAATGAACCCCGTTTTAAATCATTTTCAAGCAGGTGAAAAATAAATGGCAGAGAAAATGGGGGTTGGGCTATTTTTCGGTTTTCAACTGCTCCGCCAAGGGGCTTGGTCTATATTTATTTTTTTGTGAACTAAAACCAACCGACAAATAGCTTTGTTTTTACTTGGATATGATGTTTCAAAGTCTACTTTTGCTTCTATGATGATCAGCATGCTCCCTTACGTAGACATGCCAAACATCAGCATACCGAACCAAACCGTGTTGGAAATGCGGTCAGGCCGACTTCAAACGCTTTTTTCTCGAAAAAGTGGTATTGGGGGTTGGTCTTATTTTTACTGATACCGACGATTTATGCTGTTTTCCTGTACGTTTCTCATCCCATGTGAAGAAATATGCTGGCCTGGATCCTCTGGCAGCTAGTGTGTTCAGGGTGACTTGTCTTTCCTCGTCTTCGGTACGAAAATTTATGACTAGGAAGTTTCCAGGGCCGGCAAATAGGTTTTTTCTGAATGGGTCTAACAGCTTCCACCGTTCAGAGTAAAAGAATAAAGATGCCAGTCGAGCCACGCTTGACGCCATATTCCTGTTAACAGCCACAGCTAGCAAACTGCAGGACTGTTTTGCGTTTGTGCTAGATTGAAACACTTGATGTACTATTAACACAAGCAACAGGTTCTTATGATGCATGTAAATTGAAAAAGCCTTTGATATCCACGGGTGCCTTAATACATCAGCCCCCAGGTCATCCAATAATACACAGGTGAACTTCCCCGACTTAGGATCAGCCAGTTGTTGCATTATAGCATCAGGGTCAAATCCTTCGATAAGCCGCAAATCTCCGACTGATTCACGAATTTTGCGTGTCATGTGCTCTGGTGGTGGGGCGTTCACATCGTGGGCCCATATCACTCTTATAATTTTTCCGTTAAATGAGTCCGGGGACGCAATGGTATCTATTGCAACCGAGGTTTTGCCGGAAAGCGAATTCCCTGTCAATTAAGCTTAGAATAATTGTCATACCTGATTCTGGAAAAGCACATGTAATCTACCTGCAATCACTATCGAACAAGGTAGAGAAATTGGTTCGTACTCCATTACTGTATAACTGAGGCTAGCATTGGCACTTTCAACCATTTATATGATCATGTGTAGGCTGAATTTCTTCACCCAACCAGCTGGGGGTCAGGGGTCAGTCCTCCCGAGCCTATTTGAAAGTAACTTCGGTACAATAACCAAATTACCACGGTAATGCGCTCATTGCTGTTATTTGGCTCGAACTTGCACTGCAGCGTACATGCTCCTGTCTCCCTGGCTCTCTTATCAACTAAATCGGACGCCTGAGTAAGCTCCCAGCATGTCAAATTTGTGTCAGAATCAAAACTTCGAAAGTCAATGTTTGCTTGGGACTTTAAGGCCGTGTAAAGAGTTTGGTAGGCCATATCATAATCGTTATTACCATAATCAGTGACTATTCCAAAATTTGAAGGGAGCGATTTTTCGTTTACACGGAGAAGTGCAGAACGCATGCCAAAGTTTTGTGTTCTCAAAATGTTTTTAAAATAGGATCCCGTATAAGCCTCAGAGTCAATAAATCCGACTGCCAGTCTATCAGGCAGAAGACTTGAGTTGCTTGTTGTGATACTTAATGGCCCAAAATCAGGCTGATTTCTGTCATGGGTGTACACAAGTAGTTTGTGTCTTGTGAACTTGTATTTAAGATTAGCAGGTAAGGCACGTTTAAGCCGCATCCGCTCCACATGCAGAAAACTGTCGATAAAATTAACCCTATATTCGGGTATCGACGGCGCAGGCTGTGCTGGTACTACAATTGTGCCGTCATTATCCACAATTGGTGGCGTCGGCATGGGCTGCTTGACCATGAGACAAGTTCTCGTATCTGCTGGAAACAGTTGCAGCTGCAAGTTTCCAACGCTTTCCGGTAAGGGTGCAGTGTCAAACAGGTCAATATGCAACTGCCCCGATAAGTGGGCAGTCCGCCCCGCAGCTGTTAGTTGCTGGCGATAAAATGCACCAGGGTTTATGGACTCTGCTGCATACACGAAATCGAGCGCCCCTTGAGAGTCACTTGCCCAACCGGCACTTTTCAGGGTCGTTTCTTTCTCAAGTTGGCTTGTAAAGTGTAGGTTACGAAGGTAGCTCAATAATCCATATAGTCGACCCGTGCTCTGCACAACCTGCCCATTGCACAAAACCAAAATTTCTTGGAACACCGATTCCAAAGCGTTATTTAGCAAGACGCAATTATCTGTGGCATCTATTGGTACCCAAGTATCCGACCCCCGGGTACGTTTTGTGATATTCAGGGTTAAATTTAGCCGCAAAGTTCGCACATTTAGTGCGTGGCCCTTATATGGTTTTAGTGTAAAAATTATTGGATTTTTGTCTTGAGTTGAACAGGGCAGAAACGAATCTGGCCGAATCACATCAAGGTACGACGATTCACAAAAATCTCGCCTGAAATTCTCATCCTGGGCCACTAATTCAGGTTTTTCAGGTGTGAGCTTAGTCTTGCTAAGCACTAAAGTATCGCGTTTACTCATTGTACGTAATCTCAGCGATCACAAGTAAATCCTTCTCAAATGACGAAACTGGTGAATCATCGATATTATATACCTGAAACTCTATCTCGGAAAGATGTGTTTCGTACAAGGGAAAAAAAGACGCAACTGTTGGAGTGTGCTCGCCCAGAGCTTGAGCATAATTCCCAAAAGGTAACATTGCCACAATGGACTGAAGATTTCCGTTATGCACGTACCTCGGCCGCACTTGAGGGCATGTGATGTAATACATTCTTTGGAATGATGCAACATGGTCCATGTTTATTTGCACCTCAATTTCACGTTGTGTGGTCGCTTGCTCGTTCACAAGAACGGTTCCCACACTCAGTAGTTTAGCCAAATTTGGACTCAGTTCAACCGTAGTTTTCGGTCCTAGTTTCAACACTGTACTGCCATCTAATGCCATAACAAACTTCATTTTAGCGCCGCGTGATCCAAAAACAGCGTCTGTTTTTCTTATCAGCTCAAGAATGATGCTATCTCTTTCTGTTGCTACTAACGGCTGCAGTTCCACCTTGAAATCGTCTGTTTTTATCCAAAAATTCTCACTGGAGCCTGCTACATTTGGTGCGAGCGCAACGTAAACAAGCCGCAGGTTTGCTTTCTCTGCTTCGAAGTTTATAAGCTTATGAAATTTCCCCGTTGCAGTCAAAGTGCCCTGCAATTCGCTTTCGGGGCGAACTCGTGCTGTAATATAAAAACTTTCCATACCTATGAATGACCATTTACCCGAACAGACCAGAGTTATATATCGCATACGCGGACGTAATTAATCCTTCAAGCTCATTAGTTCCATTGAATAGTAGGAACCTGCGATGGCTTGCCCACTAGAGTCCGCTAATGTGTATCTGGGCTGCGTGGTTGGTATTCTCCCCCGAATGATATATGTTTCTGGCAACCATTGGGTCCTGTATCCTTTGCTAAACGGGGTAACGCTTTTTGACACCAAAACTTTCTCCCCAAGCTCGAAATCGTACTGTTTTGCATCAAATACGTCGTGTATTAAGTGGGCAGGGTAAAGTGTTGCAAAAACTTTATCGTGGTTATCGTACGAGATCTGGTTTGGTGAAAGATGCCCCCTTGACTTTACTTTTCTATTGTTTCTCGCTGTCACGAAATTTTGCAGTTTTGTCACCCAGTGTTTTGTCTTAGCATGGTACATATACTTGTACATTCGGCCGAGAAGATAGCGCCCTGAAGTGGTAAAGTTTCCTGCAGTGCAGCCGAGCAACGACATTTTTTCAAGTACACCGAAAAAAGTCGCCATTTTTCAAATACAGCCTCGGGGGGTTTTTACGGAAAACTCCGGCACCGACCTGCCAGTTCACATTGCTGCGACTTCAAGGGCTTCTGGAGTCCTACATGAGCGATTTGGTACTTCTCAAACACTGCAGCCATCGGTTGATTAAAAAATTCCGTGCCTTCAAGATGGTAAAGTAAATCTACAGTACACTTGCAATGTTTTACGCTTACCCCTGTCTGTGGCCATAACGGAACGTGGCCCAAGCAGGCCATTTTTATCTAATCGCTGCAATATGAGTTCCATTGCTTCGCTGCTTGCTGTGGCCGACTTACGTTTGAGAGCCTCAGCCTCAATCCTTAGCGAAAACACGTCAATAACGAGTAACACAAATCGAAACCCAGAGTTACTCCGGGCCAGTTTACTCAGATCGAATAAATCTGAAAGGATCAGTAAGTAGTAAAATGCCCATATATTTTTATCCTTCTCACCGCTCTGGAAAGTTGTCCCCAGCGAATATGCCACCACTCGAGCTCGTTTGAACTTCTTCACCGGTTGTTTGAACATTCTATACACATTCTGTGCCTTGACCTACTTTTCAATCTTTTTCTTGTTTGGCCCCTTGGCGTGTGCCACGGCACCACGCACACCGCCGAATGCGTATGGCACGCTTTCATTAAAATAGTCTGCCATATTTTGTATGATTTGTGGTGTAATTCATTCTATTAATACTTTACGCCATACCCTCTCAGGACGCGTATCGTCGATGTCCGCAGCGAACTCATCGTCTGTAGCAGAGCAGCAATGCAAATGCGATGATCCGGGGTTGTTTGGTTTGTTGTTCTTTTCTGGCAATGTACATTGAGAAAAATCCCCCCAAGAAAGGTGTGTTTCAGATGCACATCTCCATCTCAGCAAGGAATACATCACTCTGGCGAAAGGCTCGCAAAATGTTGAGAAATTTTCAATGCATAAAATGTTTTATTTCTTCTGTTTCATACAACGTTGCCCTACTCCCGAATCATTTTTCCAGTTCACTCATTTCGATCCCCAAACTTTCTATTTGTTTCGCAATGCACTCTGCACAAGCACTAGTGGGGTAGTTGAGCTTGATGATCTGGAGGCCCACTTAGTTGAGCTGATCAGTTTGATCGTTGCTTTTTCATTCAACTGGTATGATGCCCAGTACGATCAGCGTGATGAACCTGATCAGGATTTCGGTAGTGTAAGAGCTCTTCTAGTTGACGGCATGTTCACCAAACTTTCCCACCTGTTTGGCAACGACCTGACAGGACTGACTCTGTACCTGCCAGCTCACTGCGTGTACTTCACATCTGCCATTCACACCCCTGACATAGTCCATGTTCACAATCTTGGCAAGCTGAACGTAGGTGCATGCTTACGGCTGCTATTAGAGCTGGACCAAATTGACTGTCTCCCCATCAAAATGTATGATTTGTTGTGTGACACATTTAGTCATAAGCGCGATACCCTGGTGGCCCGCTGCAGCGATCTTGTTGCGTTGCTAAGTTTTCTTCCTTTAAGCCCCGTGAAACATCCGTTATTGAATGATCTATACATACATGCTTGCGCTGGAGGCAAACTAAGTAATCAGTCACTGCTGTGTTTCACCACTAAACATGAATGAAACGCATTTCAGAAATTTCATTGGGAATTATCAGCTATTTCACAAGCATATAACATATCGCTACCGCTAAAAACGTCCGAAAACACATTCGCCTCGTGCCTGCTGGCTATTCAAGATTTTCTGGTGAAGAAAGAGACGCTGCCCGATTACGACGCGCCGTGTTGTTGCGGTTTCTATTTGGTGATCAAAAGAGAGGGCTCCACGCTCCACACGATCCAATTGGGCGATCCTGACCTGTGGTGAAGGTGCGCTATGAAGGGTGCTTACGTTTTAGGTGTGGGGTGCATTGCTGTCATTCTTTCTGTCAAGATAGCACTCATATATGCATATCTTTGCTCACTTAATCACAAAGCTCAGAAAGTAGATGAAGTGGTAAATGCAACTTTCGAAAGATGTGACTATGTCAAAACGCTTCTGTCAGTTAAAGTTGAGTGGTGCTCTGAGAAACGGTCACTGGTCATAACAACATTTAACAACGGAATTGTTGAGGAATTATTTGAACCTGAGCTCCGCAATTTAATTGCGTTCAGTGATCTGTGTTTGAGAAACAAAAGCATGAAGCACTGTGAATACAAAGGGGGGAGTTGTTTGAGTCCGGTTTACGGAAGATTTAAATGTGATCACACTGGAGGCAGATACATAATATTCTTTTTTGCGAGAAGCATCTATATACAGACCAAGTACAGCATACATACAAGGCGTCTTGAATTATGTCTGTGGCCTACTGGTCATGAGATGCTCTGCTCAGATTTGGTCTTAATTTCGAATATTGCAAGAGGCCATATAGCACGCCGGCATGCCACACGCTTACTGCAGTCTGTGCAGTTTTAAATGCTCATATGTAAGTCTTCTCTTGCTTGATAATTGCTGCACAGTGAAAAAGCGCTTATCTTTGTAGATTTTTGACTGCAAGCGGCACATGGCCAAACAGCATCCTGGGTTCCCAACCGCTGTTATCTCGTTTTTGAACGATGACAATTGCATATTCTGCTGGAAAAACCTAACTAACGTAAAACGATCAAAGCGTGTCGAGCACGTGCGACACTGTGACAAAAATTTTCTCAAATTAGGAGCTAAGGTGAGCTAAAAAAATCAACGTTATCCCTTGTAGAATAAGATTGTGCTTTACCTCAGGTGTTCCTTCTACAGTGCCGCTGCTGCAACTACAGAGCTACTTCATACAAAGACATGTTCACTCATTATCGATACTTGCATAATGGCCAATCGCACAAAACGTGCCCTCTGTGTGCTAAACGCTTCAACTTTGCGAACCCAAAGTCGTTTGAAGAGCACATGGAGCAGTGCATGGGATTGAAGAAATAATGCGCATGAACGCTAAATGTACTTATTGCGTATTTCAAGCAAGCAGCGAACATGAAGTGAAACGTCATGCAACTGAAAATCACAGCATGCTTCCAATCAAATTTGCCGTGGTCACCAAAGAAACAGTGCATAAATGTTTCTTCTGCGGAAAACTACAACCCCCGGGGCGTCCGAGTAACGCTGTCAGGCATTTTAGGACCTGCAAAATTAATCCGGCAGCCATCGTAATGTACAGTTGTGACAAGTGTGATTTCAAAGCAGTCAACATGAAATCACTCAATGACCACAAGAATGTCATGCACCTGGGTAAATTCACGTACACATGCCCCTGCTGCGGAGCTGAGTTTAAAAATGCACCTGAATATATCGATCATTGTGTCACATGTGAAGTAGCGTGAGGCATGTTCTTTATGTTTCATACTGATACACTACATTTCAAGCGTTTCAACTTTTTCAGGATGATGACACACACTGTACATGACGAAACTATAGATGTGCGGGTGTCTGGGTCGTTCGACATTGCCCTACAGTTCGAAAACGCTGCCGAGGGCCTGCTCAAATATGGGCGAGGTATGGTTGTCTTGTGATTCATAAATTATGTGTAAAAATTCACCCCAACACAGGCCAAAGCGAATCCAGATGTCATAACACTGACATCGGTAGGATTCGCGTGTCAGTCTACCCCAACGGTCGGCTGGCCACTGATCCACAAGACACGTGTTCACTGCAAGTGAGCGTCACACCAAATAGACATGACGATACTTTCGCGTGGCAGGGTATCGCAAGCTGCAGCGGTGATCCGGACGGCGAAGGGAACTTTGTAGAGGGGTTAGTTACTTTCATGTAGGTAAGGATTCCCGAAAAGAACCTCAACTCTTCACAGCCCGCAGCACTTGCTCCAATCCTACCGACCGGACGACGCTTTCATAATCAAGATCCAGCGCTTTGCGCACCACCGAGACTTACACCGCATCAGCGCAAAATGTGGTGCAATCAAGTTCCGCGTAACTGGAACGTTGATGTGTCAGGCAATGAACATGATGGAATTCACTGACTTCTCGGCCCCCACAGATCTGGGGGCAAAACTGGCGCTATGTAAGCATACTTCGTACAATAAGTATTCCTTCTAATAACGTATAATTTGCAGCAAGCGATATGCAAGATGATGTCATACGCGAACTGACGAGCGACTGCGAATTGGTGCATCGGGGGGAGCGCTACAAGGTGAACAAACACGTTCTCGCTTGCCGATGTACGGCGTTTCGCGACAAACTGAAGGAGGGCCAGCTTGGCTCTGTGGTATGTTCTCCAATACTTATTTTTTACTGACAACTTTCTTAAACAATAACTTCCACAGATCATGCTCGACATCAACGTACCGACGGCCATCGTGAAAAGTTGGCTTGCCTACACATACTCAGGAAACTACCCCGAAACGGCTGTGTCACGGAGAGAGGCATTCGATTTGGCGACGATTGCCCAACGGTACAAATATCTCTTCCGGTACAATACCTATGTATGCATCAACTTTTTTTGCAGATATGGACCCCAGGCCTTGTTCGATTTTGCGGTGTTGATCATGGTGAAAACGTCTACTGATGTGCCAACAATCATTGAGACTGCCGTTTGGAGCTTGGATCTAAACTCCATTCAGCTTTCGCGATGGGTGGGCGAGACCATCAGACGGCACAGATCCGTCGTCACCACCAGTCCTGAATGGCTGGGACTGGCCACCAATCACATCGCACACAATGCGGTGGCAAAGATCGTGAATCGCGATGGTCACCACAGTGAGTGGAAAAAGCAAAAGATTAAAATCAAGCAAAAAATCACATTTATTTCAGTTCCGCTTGTGGAACCACTGCCCTCAACTCCACAATCACCTGTTGCAGACCGTTAGTGAAGACTTGGGATATATGGTTATTATCCAGTATCATTTATTTTCAATATTATATGCAATATTTTTAGCTGAACTTGAGGCAGTCAGCGCGTCACCGTCGCCGGAGCCGTGTATGTGAAAAATTTTGGTTTTTTCAACTGATTTTTATGATGAGCTTGTTTTGTGTTTTTTTAGCTGACGAGCGTCACCTGAACACTGTGGTGGATTTGAGTTGGTGACTTTTGTGAATATTATGTCTTGTTTGCAACCAATAACAGAGGACGCCTCCAGGGTCCCCAATCCCGCCCGCAGCATCCGGATTGGCTACACCAATTCAGAAACAACCAGGTTAACAGCTCATTAAATGTTCGTTCACTACTCAACCTCAATACTGACTGAGTTTTTACAGAAGCGGTGGTCGAACGCCCCAACAAGGAGAACATGGCCCCGTGCTCTGTTCAATCTGCATCAGCGAGAAACGCTGGTTAGCATTTTCATAGTGATAAAAACAATCAAAAACAGGATACAAAAAACAACATTGCAGGTGAGCAGAGCGAAAATGGAAGTTCGAAGGCCGTACAGACCGTCATGAATGGTTATCTCAATTTTTAGATTAGCTTTGACTGGTAGAAATGCCCCATTGATGCAGGTCCACAACAGCGGCATGATCAAGGGACCCCGGGTCGGTCGAATGAGAGTCAGCCTGCTGCCGTCCAAGCACGAGTGACGCCGAGTACGTGACACCCAGTTTTCCGCTGAAACAAACTAATATTTGATATTTTTCGAATTGACATACACTCCCCCACTTTTCTAGATTTTTTCATCGTGCAACCGGCCCTGTTCATCCCGGCCATCAATGTGCAGCCGATACCACGGGCGATCCGACCCGCGTCTCCGCCACGTGCACCCGCAAAACGCGGACGACCTCGTAGGAAACTGTGATTTTGTGCAATTTTTTCCTCCCCGAGAAAAAAACAAAAAAATAGAAAAAATAAATAAATGGCTTCTGGCCACAAAAAAACTATAAAACTTTGGAAAAAATCATTGTTCCCATGTTCTTGTGTACCCCAAAAAAATCGAAAAATGTCAAAAAACACCAAAAAAAAGAAAATAAAGTTTTGAAAAATACAAAAAAATCAAAAAAACCGCCCCTCACCCATTATGTACTCATGTATGTTTGTGTGCTTCCATGTGATAAATCCTGATGCCATAAGTATGTGGTTCTTCGGTTTTCTTTTCAACAGCGTCGTACCTACGCATCCGCATTCGGATTACATAGCCGTTACCAAATACCTTTCAAGCTTTCCGGCAATATCGTAATTGCAGATGAGTATTCTTTAAAATTTTTTTTTTGGGGGGATGAGAGAGTGGGGTTTTTTTTTTTATCCCTTATTTTCTTTTTTCTTTGTTTTTTTTTTTTGTTAAATTATCTAAATTTTTCTCTTTTTCCCTCCCCCCCCTCATACAAAACATATTCTCTTTTTTCCCCCCCCCCCCCCCCCCTCTTACTTTTCTTGTGCTCTGATTATTCTACACTTTTCTTTTCCCTTCCTTACTTTCTTTTTTTTTTTTTTTCTTCTTTTTCTTTCTTTTTCCCTCTCAACCTACCTCTACTTATTATTTTCACTTAGCTTTTTCTTTTCTCACTATTTCTCCTTTTATAAAATATAAAATAATATATAAATTATTTTTTTTTTTTTTTTATTATATACTTATTTCTATTTACCCCACCCCCTTTTTTATGTGGGGGGGGGGCCGCCGCCGGCGGCCCGCGGGCGCCCCCCCCCTACTCTTCTTATATTTTCTATATACACACCCCCCCTTTTATTTACACATCTTCTCCTATCAAACACCTTGGCTTTTTTGCCTAGACATGTTTTCTTCTGAAGCATTTGGTCGAAAATTAAAAAATAAAACAGGCACAGAAGTTTTAAAAAAGTTTAAGGAAATTATAGAGGAAAATGAAGGAAAAATGCCAAGCTATGTACTGACTGACATGGGTACAGAATTTAACCTGATGAAAAAATTTTTGAGTGAAAATAACGCAAAACTAAAAATGACAAAAAGTTCTCAGAAAAGTGCTCACGCTGAAAACTTCATAGGGAAAATTAGACAAAAATTTAATAAATATAAAGCCCATCATGAGAAAGCTAATATTAACGATGCCGTTCCAAAAATAATAGCCACACATAATACAACTGAAAATTCTTATGGTTTTATTCCAAACAGTGCCGCACCAGGGGAAATTTTTGACAAAAAATTTGGTTCATTTATGAAATCAAATACAGCTTATGCTATAGAACCTAAATTTAAACTGAATGACGTTGTGAGAGTACGGGTACCCCCACGGGACTTTTCAAAGGTTATTTTTTAGACAAGAAATATACACAAAGTGTTTTTTAAAAAAAAAACTGTGTTCAGGGTG
The DNA here is from genome assembly GCA_030248065.1 of Rhynchonema sp. JSB1_4. Lineage (NCBI taxonomy): Eukaryota > Metazoa > Nematoda > Chromadorea > Monhysterida > Xyalidae > Rhynchonema > Rhynchonema sp. JSB1_4. Next base: position 32,244 of record JASAMV010000187.1, read on the forward strand.
TTCAAAATAGCGCGGAAACATTCAGAATCGTGCAGATCAGACGTTCACACCCGATTGAAACGTATCGAATTCAAGATCGGAACGGAAATACGATAGACAAAATAATCTACCCTTCCGATATCACACTTGCTGAAAAACAACATCAAAGGCACCATCGTATCTCACGAATCTTGAAACAACAAAAAACACGAACAGCACGAAAATATCTGGCGCTTTTGGATACAGGCGAAGAACGGTGGATCCCTGAACAAAATTTACAAGCTTATCATATTGATTTTCCATAATGGATCGAAAAGACCTCCGAAATTTCAACATAGTGGTGCAATGTCAAAGCAATGACGAAAATGTTTATCTAAACCTGGAAAGATCTTCAATGTCTGTATCTTTGGTAGAGCCAATTATTTTACAACCAACGCTAGACTTTGTCGTGTCAATGCAGTATGTGTTTCTGCGTTTTACACCTATTAACATAAGCAAAGCAGAGCATTATTTTTATCTGTCACACGACGGTGATACATTTGTTCGCATTTCTTTCCCCGACAGTTTTTCCGAACTTCGCCTTGACAACTTTATATCTGCTTTAAATAATGTCATACCAGCAGAGTTTAAAAAAGAGGTAGGATTTTCATATTCATCAAAAAACAATCGAGTAGTCATAGAGTTGCTCAAAACTTCACATATTGTATTAAGTGACAAGCTGACAACTTTGTTGGGTTACAGTAAGGCTAACATGGGGGAAGGGACCCACACAGCATCATATGCCCCTGATTTATTGCACGATTATCACTGTTTATACTTTTTGTTACCCCAGAATGTAGCAAGCAGCATGATTAACCAATCTTATCTCCCATTAGTGAGGATTGTGCCTGTTGACTCACATCAGCTTATTTCGCAAGGTTTCATTCAAGTAGCGTTTCAGACAGACAGCAATGTCAAGCTTTTTTCAAACACCATACATAAAATACAAATTGTCATGCTAAACTCAGAGTTCAAAGAATTTTCTTGTTCAAAAACTAACTTTACAATGACAATGCATTTAAAGTGTATGCAAAATTACATACTTAATGTATAAAATCATGGAGACCGAAACAGAAAATGTTAATTTTCCGTCAGTGCAAAAAAGTTTTGCCAAATATCTGACGAATGCGTTAAGCTCGACGGGACCTATCACCACTCCTTTACCTTTTGGCACGAGACCAGACTTGGGTTACGCAGGAAATTGGCGCAATTTTGATACAATTCAAGCACCCAAAACTTCAGTTGTCACCAGAAAACGAAAATCAGCACGAAAATCATCAAAACCAAAAAAAGCTTCGAAAAGTAAAACCGGAAAGAGAAAAACGAAGGGTAAACGACGAGCCAAAAAGAATAAAACTAAGAAGAAGAAGACACCTCAAGTTTCACTCTCAAATCCACTAGTTTAGAATGGCACCAAAAAGCAAAAAACCACGCACAGAGGGTGCAGTGCAACCAATAGTTCCAGTTTCAATTTTGGAATCTTTTCAAAAAAAGTCTGTACAAGCAAGTATTACCAATGTATTTCCTGAGTATATAAATCCTGTTACATCGTACTCAAGAAACAGCGTCATAATGTTTGAAATCAGTGCTTCAAGTACACTCTACACAGCACCACAATTGTTCCTTGAACTGGATGTTAAAATTTGTAACCAAGATCTCACAGCGCTAGACAAAGCAGTCGAGGTAGCACCAAAATCCAACTTTGGTCAGGCAATTTTTAGTGACTTGGAACTTAGGCTGAACTCATTATTAATAACACAACGTGCTGGTCTGAACCCGTACAAAAGTTACCTAACCAAAGCAGTATTGACGTCAAAAGAAGAAAACGCGAATAATAATGATGGGGGTATTATATACTTGCCAACACCCGGAAAATTTGATACAGTAGAGAGCAAAGACAACCCTAGTTATGATGCTCGAAAAAAGAAATTTGCCGAGTCAAAAGTTAACCACTTGTATTATATGCTTGACACCGAGTTGTGCTACACAGGTCAGTTGTAAAGTACGGGCATGACCGTTGTCACATTTCTCCCCCACCTGATGCATTTTTTTTCAGACCGACTCATCCCCAATAATACGTCAATAGCACTCACTTTACACCAAAGCGCACCCGAATTTGTGATTTTAAGTGGAGTTGAAGCCGCCAAAAGAAATCAAGTATTTGTAGTTGAAAACATCAGACTTCACTACCAGAGAGTCGAGCTCAACCCAACTCTATGGCTGGCTTTTCAAGAAAGCATTTTGTTATCACCCTATAGGTTAACTATTCGCTTCGGTAACCAAAACAAATGCAGATAAACTGTAAGCATAACGTGCAGGATACCTATACGTCGTTTCGTTCTGTTGTCTTATCAGAAGTCCAGTGGCACGTCAAGTTGGTCAGAGATCATCGTGAGTAACGCAATTTTGCCCAGTTCAAGTAGTTAGTTTTTGCTAGGACATGGTCGTCAACCGAAAGTGGCAGTAAGACGACATAAAAATTAAGTGTTTAGTGGGCCAGTGGAAGTTACAGATGAGAGGTGTAGATGTGTAAGGAGCAAAAAACAAGAAAACACAGAAACACAGATGATGGTCAATTACATTTCACACACGGACGGAATAAATTTCACTGGCAGCAATCGAATTTGTACAACAATTAACAATCAAGCTTTGCGAACGAATGACTCCTTTGAATGTGCCCATTCGAGGAAAAAGAAAATAGGTAAAGCATTGTAAAGATGGGCAGATAACAATAGCACTGGTAGCGAGAATATGAGTTTTAGCACGTGGGATACAAATGGCACGAGAATGATTAAGACGAGAACTGGAGGAGAATTGGAATCAGAAATGAACGAAATAGAGTCAACAGGAGCAGCACGAATACCAAGAACATAAGAATGCATAATCTAGACGACGTTTCATGACAGTGACACCCAAAATAACACCAAACATGAACAAACTGGAATATGACACAGACCGATCAAAATTGCCAGTGAACATGTGTATAATGGATTTTTGTGTTCTTTCCAACAAATTAGTGAATAGTCATGAATAGGATAGGTCACCTCACAGAATAGTACATGACAGAGAAATCAAGGTTTGTACAGATAACGCATGACAGACAAGGTAGATCATTACGAAAGGTACGGTAAATGAACAGAATTTTCTTCATTTCACAGATGTGGCAGTAGTATGCAAGCAAAATAAACTTGGAATCAATAACAGCACCCAGATATTTGTTTGCATCGACAACATCAATCAGACATTCATAATCAAAAGCAGGGACAGCGGGACATGAACTTGAGCGAGCAAATTGTTGGAGTTTTGTTTTGGTAGAATTAATGGAGAGAAGTTTGTGTTTGGAGAAGTGCTCGACAATCAAGTTCACATCCTCTTGCAAATGCTTCTCACAGTCAGGTGTACACATGAAGTGAATCAGTACCAGATCATCGGCATAGAGAATAATACGTGAACACGGAGAGAAATACAGTTTTGCAACAGAGTTGACGTATGCGAGAAACAATAACGGTCCTAATACACTGCCCTGCGGCACACCAGAGAGAACAGACAAGAAATCAGACCACACCATTTACATTCACAATGGGTTCGATCAGACAAATAGGATTGAACCAACAACAATAAATCGGGTGGAACTTGAATCGTCTTGTACCGCGCATAATAGTTGTGAGGAACGGTATCGAGCCTTTCGACTCAAAATACCGCCAACGAATTGAACACAGAGCAGAGTAACTGTAGTATTGAAATGCAAAGGGCCTCAGTTGTAGACGACCTCAGAAAACGAATGGTTTTGAGAGTTTGGGGGCAATGAAGTTCAGGATGTTTGAAGTGCTTCTAGGATTTTGAGCAAGCGGTAATTTGGAGATGGGGGGAGTGATGGGTTTTGAGGGGTCTTGACTTTCGGCAGGCAGTGGCAACGGCCCGTTTCAACCCGACGGCAGTGTGTTGTCTATGATCGATTGATGAGAAGCGAGAGCGGAGGTGTGGGAGTTCTAAGCATTTGCGGTGATGCTGTGCGGCTGCGGGGGGGGTGAGCTGTAAGGGTGAAACATAGTGTCTTGGGTGGCCGGGAGGTTGAGTTGAAGGCCTCAAGTCATTGACGTTCTTGGGGGTTGAAAGTGCGCCACGCATGTCAGACGCACTCCTGTGTTGGCAGAGACCTTGTTCTGTGTGCTCGTCCGTGTATTTTCAGTTTTGCGTAGTCAGAGTGAGTATTTTCAGTTTTGGGTGTCCGTTGGCTGTGTTGGCCTGCCTTGTGTCCGCACAAAGTTTTCTTTTTTTCGGTTGTTTCCCTTTGGGTCGCTCTTCTTCGGGCGCTTGCCTGGGTCGGCTGGTCTTCTGTGGTCTTGGGCGGGGTGGACAGGATGGTTCGTGGCCCAATCGTTTGTGTTTGGTGTTCAGTCTTGCATCTTTTCGGTTGTGGCGATGGCACTGTTCATCAAGTCCTGGCTTTTGGGACCGGCGGCGGGGCGGGGAGGGGTGCTGGCGGCACAGTCTATGTTGCCTGCATACCAACCAAAGTAAATAGGGAGTATAACTTTTTTAAGAAATTTATCACCATGAAAATATATATTTTTTAATCAGGCGGTGTCAGGATCATATAGTCATGAATATGCACAAAGCACTATGGTTGGGTTGAACAGCATGTACATTACGATTGAAGGGCATAATTATCCAAGTTTGGCTCTCAACCCAGATTCTAGTGACACAAAGTGGATCAGAAGCTACATACATATGTTGCAAGTAAGCACTATAAGGGTGCGTACCATGTTTTACGCAAAACAGAACGGCACTGCTCTTTTTTAGGTCAGTGGATTTGATAAAAGAGGCACTGGGACACCAAATATATCGTCAAGAGCATTCGTCAACGGTTATTCTTTTGCTGGGATTTCGTTGTCAAGACTTACTGTCAGCGACATTTCTTCCCTTCCAAAGTTTGGTACTGCATCATTATCGCTCTCTTATCGAACACCGCCTTCGGAAAGTATCACCACCATTGTATTTTGCATTTTTGACAATGAAATTACTGTAGATTCAAGCTATCGCTACAACTCAGATTTTTCCTATTATTCGTAAAATGGAAGGACGTGTACTCGGCAAAATCTTATCCACTTGCAAGCAAACTTCGCGTTACTTTTGTGGCGTTTTTCTCAGTGACGAACTTAATTCAGTGCAAATAAATTATCCAGTGTTTACTCTGGTTGTAAATACAAACAATAACTTTGACGTGCAAAACGGTACAATGGGGCATTATATACCAATTATCGTGCAACATGATTTTGTGTACTTTTGGGACCCGCTCGCAGTGGACTTGTCTTTATACCCAGAAACGTTGATTTCTTTCATACAGAGACTATGTAAAAACCGAATTCTGAAACAAAATATGCAACAAATACAATCTGACAACTCGTGCGTGTGTGGTCTTTACTCGATATATACGTTGTATTATTTTGGGATACACAATACCCTGTCTGGTTCAAACCAGCCTTTTTCACCGGATTTACGTGAAAATGACATGATTTTGTATTCATTTTTCATTTCTCGTTTTCCAGCTTATAGTCAGTTAGTAAGCCCCAATCGAGTATTATATTGTGCTACATAATGGAAGACACAATCAAGATAAACTTGTTGCCTGCGCAACCCATGAGACTGGGTGTGTTTGGTCAGTCCGGTACGTGCATAAAACAGCATACATGGCTGCTAAGCGGAGCCCTAAGCAAAAAAAAGTGAAAAATTGGTAGGTACTGGAAAATCGAGCTTATGTGGTCGAATCGTAGCTGCGCTTGATGCTCAACAGCCATTTCGAAAAGTTGTGCTTGTTTATCGCTACATGCAACCTGTGTACGAAAAACTAATGACGCTGTTCGATAATCGAATGTACGCTACTCGTACATTAAATCAATCGGTGCTCAGCTGTTTTGACGATGGTGTCCATGATCAGCCAGGGCTTTTGATCATTGATGATGCGTTCAACAACACACAAATACTGGAATTTTTGTTGGAGTTTATGCTGGGCAGCTCCCACCACAAATGGTAGCGTTAAAAACCCCTTCCCTGATTGTCAAGGCAACATTATCTTTTTTTGCAGCGTCAGTGTCGTTCTGTTGGCTCAGTCGTACTACATGAGCAAAACACCTTTGTGGAAAAGTTGTCTAAGAGCAGCTGAGTTGCGTAATTCTCAAAAAAGTTGCGAAATCTCATGCAATGTACTACATTAGCATTATTATTTCAGTTTCCTGATATTTATGTCCTGTGTCTCAGACAAAAATCAGCTGCACTGTGTAGGTAGATCTCTTTTCCCCGGGCAAACGAAAGAGTTTATGATCATTCACGAAAGAGCCATGCAAGACAACGTTGTTCATAATGACAATCATTATGGGAAGGTTTTTTTTTTCAAATCATTTTTTCGAATTTTTAGGTTACGTAAGGTTCTTTTTTAGGATATCTGGCCATTGACTTACAAATAAAAAGTGACCCACAATACCGACTGCGCACTGGCATTTGCGAAAATGAAATTCCGTTTGTATATCAATTGACTTGAAAATGGCACTACAGATTATTTTGCATCAAAATTACCTTGAATTATTGAAAAACGGAACTCCGCAGCTATACAAAGCCATCATTTCAACTTGTCCTACTGATGTAATTCTGTGCTTAACGTGCATAGGCCTGAATGTTTTAAATAGCAAAATTCCAGGGGCTGACCAACACCTGGCACAACTTAAGAAAAATAAGAAAAATTTGTATTTAATTGCAAGTAAACATCAAAAAATTATTAAAAAGCGAAACACGCTAAAAAACCAGCTTGTCGACAACTAATGCAACTACTGATTGGCTTAACCTTGAACGCACTAGAAGAGGAACGTTTTCATCATGACTACTAATAAAATAACAACTTTTGCTCTGGTCGAGCCTCAGATTCTCAAGGCCTTGAGAAACAACGCCAAATTATTTGGGAATAAAACAGCTAATGAACTTTTACGCGTAAATGACGAAACAGAAAACAAACTACTCACACCTTCGAGCGAAAGTGCTCAAGTCAAAAAAGAAGTGCTTGGACAAAAGTTAACTGATTTTAATGTGAGGAAAACGCAGTTTGAAACTCAAGGAAAGGAGGGACAATCACAACTGTTACCCTCAACTACTCCACCTCCACAGCAGCAGGGCATTCCATGCACAATGGAGTGATATTCCAAAGCAACACCACTGGTCGATCCAGGCACTCAAGTTCAAGTTCAAGTTTTTTATTGCATCAGAAGCAACATGGTAACGTCAACAACACGCATAAGCTGGACAGTAACGACGAAACCATAAACATTTACAAGTGTTTAGTGGGCCAGTGGATAGTTACGGATCGAGAGATGTAGATGATGATAAGGAGCAAGAAAACACAGAAAACAGAGAAACACAGCATGATCGGTCAATTACATTTCACACACGGACGGAATAAATTTCACTGGCAGCAATCGCAATTTGTACAACAATTCAACAATCAAGCTTTGCGAACGAATGACTCCTCTGAATGTGCCCATTCGCAGGAAAACAGCAAAATCAGGTAAAGCATTGTAAAGATGGGACATGATAACAATAGCACTGGTAGCGGGAATATGAGTTTTAGCACGTGGGATACAAATGGCACGAGAATGATTAAGACGAGAACTGGAGCGAGAATTGGAATCAGAAATGAACGAAATAGAGTCAACAGGCGCAGCACGAATACCAAGAACATAAGAATGCATCAATCTCAGACGACGTTTCATGACAGTGACACCCACATAATCAACACCAAACATTGAACACAACTGCGAATATGACACAGACCGATCATAATTGCCAGAGAACATGCGAATAATGGATTTTTGCGTTCTTTCCAACAAATTACGTGAATAGTCATGAATAGGATAGGTCACCTCACACGAATAGTACATGACAGAGCAAATCAAGGTTTGATACAGATAACGCATGACAGACACAGGTAGATCATTACGAAAGGTACGGTACAATGAACCAGCAATTTTCTTCACTTTCACAGACGTGGCAGTAGTATGCAGACCAAAATCAAACTTGGAATCAATAACAGCACCCAGATATTTGTTTGCATCGACAACATCAATCAGACATTCATCAATCACAATAGCAGGGACAGCGGGACATGAACTTGAGCGAGCAAATTGTTGAAGTTTTGTTTTGGTAGAATTAATGGAGAGAAGTTTGTGTTTGGAGAAGTGCTCGACAATCAAGTTCACATCCTCTTGCAAATGCTTTTCACAGTCAGGTGTACACATGAAGTGAATCAGTACCAGATCATCAGCATAGAGAACAATACGAGAACACGGAGAGAAATGCAGTTTTGCAACAGAGTTGACGTATGCGAGAAACAATAACGGTCCTAATACACTGCCCTGTGGCACACCAGAGAGAACCGACAAGAAATCAGAACACACACCATTTACATTCACACATTGGGTTCGATCAGACAAATAGGATTGAATCAACAACAATAAATCGGGTGGAACATTGAAATCGTCTTGTAACACACGCAATAATAGATTGTGAGGAACGGTATCGAAAGCCTTTCGAACATCAAAATACACAGCAACAACAGAATTTGAAGAGCACGAGCACGAGTGACATCAAGAGCACGAGTGACCAGGGTTGAAAAAAAAAATTTTTATTAACGAGCTTTTTTTTAAAAAAAAAATTTTTTTTTGATTTTTTTTTGACGAAAAATTTTTTTATTAGAAAAAGTGTTGCAAACGACGTTTCAGGATAAATGAAATCGATACAACATATTTTTCAAAAATTGAAAAATTTTCGCTTCAGACCGAACTTGTGTGGTGACACCCGGTAGTATTGTGCAGATTCCATGGTCTCCGACCAGTCTGAGGTTGATGTTCACTAACGATGTTACTCTGATGTATTGTAGCATGCCGTACAACGTATTTTAATGCATCTAATGCCGTATATCTGAGATACGACCATCAAAATATCGATTACAGCCCAAATCTTGCGCGTCAGATCGACTTTGCGCGCCCGGTTTTGCACCAGACCTGCATATATACATGTGTAGTAGCATGTAGTAGTACATTATCGGTGCCACATCACTATAAAAGAGCCCCGCGCATCCCTGTACGGATTTGGGGACAATACAGGGCGCCGCAGGCGCGATTTTGGAAAAATTGTCTCGTCCACAGAAAAAAAGTGCCAATTTTTTGCCTCGAAAAAGGCCATTTTTGGACATTTTAGCCCATTTTGGGCAACTTTTTTTTATTAAAAAAAAGCAAAATCTGAGTTTCAAAAAAAAAATTTTTTTTTTTAAAAAAAATTTTTAATTGACCACTTTTTTTGAAACAACCCTGCGAGTGACTGTAGTATTGAAATGCAACAGGGCCTCAGTTGTAGACCGACCTGCACGAAAACCGAACTGCGTTTCTGAGAGTTTGGGGGCAATGAACCCGTTCAGGATGTTTCGAATGTGCTTCTCAGCGATTTTTGAGCACAGCGGTAATTTTGAGATCTTGGCACTGGGATCCAACCATCCAGGTACACCACTTTCTGACCGAGATTCAACTTCTTTTCGCCAAATTGACTCAAACACGTTCGAATGTAGTCATCTCCGAAACGTTCATGCGCGGCGTGGAACAACCATCCAAGTGCAGCCCGATTTTTGCCCATGACGTTGTCTGGCGCAAAGTTGTTGTGTGAATGCCTGATGCTGAAGAATCCAAAAATTGGCAAGTCGGCAGCACAACCGTAAACATAAGGATAGTGAGCGTTGAAATCATAGCACACAACATGGCTAGCTTTACTACGCTGGTCGGGTGGAATAGAATGAGGGTCAATCTCAACACCAGGGGCACAGAAGCGCGTGTACATGCAGGCGAGACCACCGTTGATGGCCTGATCGACAATTGATTTGCTTTGAGGGTCAAGCACAGCAAAAAAGTTGTAACTCGGAGGCAAAGCAACATCGAGTTCATTCATCAGACATGCAAAACTGAGTGAACTGAGCGTTGACTTTTCAAACGCGTACACGCCCAAGACTGATGCAAATGCGCGCATGATTTTGAGTGAGCCATTCAAAGTCACTTTTGTATCTTGCAGACAGTAATCTTCTGACAGTTGGTACAGATACTTGTACTTTGAATTGAATGACGCTTTTTCAACCTCGTAGCGCTGCGGACCTGTGAGTGGCGGTTCGGAGAGATTCATTTTTTTTCAGAGCATTCTCGACTGTGTATGTTTTCAACAGTTTCTGGTAGTCTTCATATTCAACGGCCAAGCTGTTCCGACCATAGATATCACAAAAATGATCGTATGTGGCCAAAAACCTGACCACAAACTTTCCCTGCTGTTGTAGGCAGTGTATGGAAAGAATGATTTCACATCTTCAGCATCGCCAAATGCTTTGCCAAACTCCCTCAATGTGCATGGACTACCAAGAAAATTGAGAGTGTCAAGCATTCTCAACTCGTCAGTTGATATTGATACGTACGTGTTCATGCTGGAGCGTTTGATCACCTTTGGAGACATGTGACACCTCTCCCACAATGTGGACAGAAACCCGAGCTTCTTGGTCAACACGTTCAAGTCATACGACCGGCCTGAATATTTTTTTCAAAGTTGTTGCCTTACGGTTAAAAATACAAAAAAATGTAAACATCAATCAACGAAAAATTATTCGCCAAGGGCACCGCTAAGCCTCCATGTATGGTGAACTATAGTCGGTGCATCATACTAATTTGAAAAAAAACATCAAAGCTCCCATGTATGCTCAGGTCATATTATTCACCAAGGGCACCGCTAACTCCCCATGTATGCTGAATAATTTTTCGTGGCTTTATGTTTCACTTGTTGTCTAACCGTTGTAGAACATGACGTTCAACCTTGCTAACTGCGACAAAACGGCATTCTTCACAGTTTGAATGCGTGACTTCAACCAAGTAGTTTCTGCAGAATCAAGCAAACCGTTTAGTTGATCAATCAACCCCTTGTTGCGTTGCAAGTTCAATTCAAGCATGCGTTCACTAGCCCTTTTCATGAAATCAACCAATTCACGCAAAAACGAATCGTTGTTCTCCAAATCAGTGATCTTGAATTCAGTGAAGTTGTCAATGTTGCTCGAGAAGCACAAAGTAACAGGTTGATGACTGGCGGAAATGTGGGTGTTACCCAAATTGAGATCCATGGTTTTCAATAGGCATTCACAGTCACACGAGCCAAGATATGGATTCAAAATTGGATCGTCAATGTGGATTCCCAATTCAGCTAACATCCACGGCACAAATCTGTATGGCTGGAAACGATGTGATTTCTGTTTTCGTGGAGGTTTGCGCGCTGGAGGAACTTCAAAATTTTCAGAACACATATTTTCGTGCCGTAATTTGTGCTGCCTGCGACCAAACACACGAAAACAGAACGTACATGTGTGCAATTGTGTGAAAGGGGCAATGTCGGGAATGAAATAGTATGCACTGCGTGTCTGAAAAATGTGAATCGGTGATGTTTCACTGTGTTGACCAAATTCGATGGTTTTGAGTCTGCGTTCTTTCACACTCACTTTCCACATGAAAATGTGTAGTTTTTCGTGCTGTGCCAGTCTGCTAACAACAACGTCCCGAACGTTGTATGTTTTGGACATCAATCTTTCGCTAACCAAGTTTTCAGCGGTGCGTTTCAGCTGCTTTGTGTGTGTTGTTATCGAATGCACTTTCCTCTGACGTGTCATGTCACCCGTGCAACCATATGCGACAGCGGCGAAAAATGAATCAACCTTTGTTCGGCCGGGAAAAGATACCAGCCGGTGTTTTTCAAGTTGGTGCTTTTCTGCAATTATTACTGTTAGTCTTGTGGTGCATAGGCTACAAATTTTATCGACGTGAACGAAATGAACCGAAACCCCGAACCGCCAGACACAGGTGCTGTAACACGTTCTATGGCGTGCGGAATAATAGCGCGAGTAGCGGACAGAAAATGCTCTTTGCTTGCTTCTTTTGTTTTGTCTACAAACATTGAATGGTCGAACAGACTGGAATTAAAACTTGGGTACCACCAGCGCAAGGTTTGAGTGTCTTCGTTTTGCAACAAGTACGACAATTCACAGTTGAGCGAAAAGGATACGGACGTCATGTGACCCAAGAAGTCGTGAAATAGCTGCTCAAATGTGGACATTGTTAACACTCGCAGGGGGAACGTCACTGTGACAAAACGTCCATCATGACTAACAGTTTTGTGAAAATTTATGTACGCTGATAAACTGTTCAAATATTGTTCAACTTGGCTCGACTGACCTGCTCTCTCCTTAGCACCGGCCACCGGTTGCACCTGTTTTTTGCCGGTTCTTGCTGTTGTGCTGGCCGCACCCTTTAAATATAGCTCATCGCAAAAAATATTATCTTATTTTCAGAAAAGAGTCAAAAACTGCTCACTTTTCGGGTGATCGTCTTGGTTCTTGTCAATCTTGGTGGTTTCGCTGCAGTGGCGTTGTCCTTCAGGAAAAAATGAACACTCTGTTGGTGCTGGTGCTCGTAATTTTGAGTGGTGAGTTGCGTTTTTATCACTTACTGATTTGGACGATTCAGACAGTTGGTTGCTGGAGTCCGATTCACCGTTTGATTCGACAGCTTCATCATCAATAAATTGACGTACGTCCTAAAAAAGAGATGCGAGAAACATTACATGATCTGGCCCTACAATACTTACGTACGTATAAAAAGGTGATCACTTCATTTGATGAATCAGATGAAGAGTCGGCCAATAGAGGTTTCAACTTGTTCTTTTTTTCGCTGGTGACGTTAGTGGTGTGGATGTGGCACTCAGGTTGGAGTGCTCATTCACGATGTGGTTGTAATGTAGCTCCTGAACAAAAATGTTCTTGTTAGTACCTAATTAAAAAATGTCACTGAAGAAATCTCAATACCTGTTGTTGTGTTGAAAACGTTTTCTTGCACGCGAAACATTTCACACGTTTTCCACATTCCTGCAGGTGTTCATTGTATGCGTCCAGCTCAACTTCACCCTGAAGTCACAATAATGATGTGCATACGTGTCACCATACGTCTATGCATGCGTGTCACCATGCCTCTATGCATGAGTCACAGTAATGGTGTGCATACGTGTTACCGTAACCATGCGTCTATGCATGCGTGTCACCATGCCTCTATGCATGAGTCACAGTAATGGTGTGCATACGTGTTACCGTAACCATGCGTCTATGCATGCGTGTCACCATGCCTCTATGCATGAGTCACAGTAATGGTGTGCATACGTGTTACCGTAACCATGCGTCTATGCATGCGTGTCACCATGCCTCTATGCATGAGTCACAGTGATGGTGTGCATACGTGTTACCGTAACCATGCGTCTATGCATGCGTGTCACCATGCCTCTATGCACGAGTCACAGTAATGGTGTGCATATAGTCCAGCCACGTGCTCATGAAATTATTATGCTTAGCCAGATCAAAATAATTCGTCTCATGGGTTCGTGGCTGGACTGTGCGAATAAAGACTAGATACATATAAACAAAAATTACCTTGCATCGGTGACAGGTGGCCTTTTGGGTTAACAGTTGTTGGTCAGGCGGTTTGGCTTGTGCTGATTTAGGCGGAGAGTAATTGGAGTCAAATAATGGGCTCGGCAGTGGCTGGGTGTCGGGTTCGTAGTCGCTCTGTGACATTTCAGGCTCTGAAACATCAACCAAGTGTGTGTCGAAGTTCGGTTGCTGCGTGACACCCGATGGACTCGAGTGCACACCTCCGCCGTTCATGACGGTATTGTGACTTTTTAAAAAAATTGTGACTTTTAAAAAAATGTGACTTTTTAAAAAATTGTGACTTTTTAAAAATTGTGACTTTTTAAAAAAATAAAGTTTTTCAGATCTTCCCACCCGGGGATGTACCGAACGACATCTCAAGTCACACGGCGAGTGTGGATCTAACATCCAACTGCCACATCCAATTCGACAACAACCTATTGATGTCAAATTGGACAAAATTACGACACCTATACTGGACAGAGAGCGTCTGCAAAAATGTGTGCATCGATCCACCGATCGCACCAATCGATATGCATGGGATATGCATAAATCAAGTGGGTACCTGCGTTTCTTAAATTGTGGGGCACCAGCGGCGGCCGGGGTTGTCAAATCACTGCGAGCCATGTGAATTCTGGTCACCTGTTTGTACTCGGATCGCAATTTCTCACCAATGGACATCAGCGATGTCAACTGTTCGAGTGTCAAAAACACCTGTGACACACATTTTTTTGATAAAAATTATTTTAGCCTGAATTGAATGATAATTCTGCTAACTCCCTGCTGTTGTGATTGACCACTGAATGTCTTTTTGTACGTCTCACCCGGCCCCAATTCCCTGGTCATCTTCGAAATGTCAAAAACAACATTGCCTGAGGCAAAACCGGCCACTTGCACACAGAGAGGGTTACCGCTGTCTAAAAAACAATCTTTTTGTTTCCAAACAAGAAGTTTATTCATAATGTAGAAAAATTATTCAAAACAGAACGTACTCAATTGTGTGAGCGGACCAATGGTTTTGTTGGACAGTTTTTGAATTTTATTGGACAGGCGCACGGGCTTTTCGACGGGGGTGCCTTCAGGGTCACTGATGGACAGTGGCTTCACCGATCCATCTGTTTCTCTGACAATCAACATATCATTCAATTCAGGCTCGTTTTCAGGGTTAGGTGTGGATTCTCTTGATTGCTCAGCGTGTCGTTCAGCCATGTTGGATAAAAATTAGCACAACATGAAAAATTTTTCTGCAAAAAAACTTTGACAATAATTTTCAGATCAACGTCACAACCACGACACTGGCTCCGTCAACGACTGACGCTCCAGTGCACACCACCTCACACATTGCTGTCATCACCACATTGAGTGTGCTGTTGGGTGCGGTTACCGTAATCGCTGCTGTGCTGGCATTTCTGATGGTTCGACGTCACCAAGAGCGCCGTGGCTCTGGTGCAACTAGTTGTGGTAACTGTCTCCGAATGGATGACATTCATCGGAATTACGGTCGTCTATAACTTTGTCTCATTTTCATGCAATGACTTTTTGTGATGCCTTGGTGTTTCAGGTTTCTTTATGTTTTAACCTCAAAACTATCTTATCTTATTTTTTTAGCGAGACCTGTTTACCAAGACTCAGCAAGCTGTTCGTCTGACGACGGCTGGTCAATTGGGAGTTACGTTGATAAACGACCAGACGGAACTATTTTTTGTGATAATGAATAAACATAATAAAAACAAAAAAATGGTTTACCTAACGCCAGGATGGACCAGGTTGGTCCGGATCGAATTCCTCTTCTGGGTTGTCGGTGAATGGCGATTGTTGTTCGGTGAGTAACATGGGCACATCCGGCCAGCTGTCGTCCAAGTTTTGTTCCTCAGCCAAGAAGAACAGAATCTGGGTCATGGGTCTGGACATTCCTGGTTCAACGAAACAACACGCGAGGTCCCACAAGATCGAAATGAAACCGTTGTACGTCAAGTGTTGCGTGTCGCGTAGCAACATGGGGATACGTTCAAGCATAGATGTGGGCAACACACGTCTCAGGATTGTCTCGGAAAACGGCGCGAAGACAACTGCTCTGATTCTTGTTTCCATGAACGAGCTGAAAATAATGAAAATTTTGTTACTGTAGTTCATTAAAAACATAAAAAAATCATTCACCGCAAACTGGTGAACGTCAGATCAGTGTGTCGCTGCCGGTTGATGAACACGTACATGGGGTCCACATTTATGGTTTCGGTAACGTGAGGTCTGATGCTAAAAAAACAATGCACCATTCAAGTTTTGATTAACTAATATTAAAATGTAAAGAAAAAATACCGCAGGAAAACTCCAAACACGACTATTGCAGCTTGGATGGTCCTCGACTCTGGCCGATTGAATGGAACGGCACACGATGGGCATGATAATGCTCTGGTCAACGCACCCCACACGTGGGATGATGCTCGGTATTGTTGGTCAATATAGGTCAATGTAGGTAATGGATATATAAACAAAAAATGTCTCACCTGTGGCAAACCATGTGATGTTGATGCCTCAACAGCACCATGCCAAACGGGAACGGTTGGTACTCGAGTACGCAGAAGAAGAACGCACAACGTTGGTTGGCGATGCGGTTGGCGTTCTCCAAGCGAAACTCGGTGATGGTCTCTTCGATGTGGGCCTGTGCCATTGTGGGTCGTGCCATGGCGATTATGCGCCTGACATGCGGTATGAGCCGATCGAATGCATTGCGATCATGGTGCCTCTGCCGTTCACGTATGACCTCCTGATGCTCATCAATTCGGCGTGGTGTGATGGGTTGAATCTAAAATTGAGTGTCCATTCATATGCATAAAATTAAAATTTTTAAAAAATAGAAAAAATTTTCATACCTTGTTTAACAGTTCCTCCAAATGATGAAACGGCGCTACGGTGGCTACGTTGCGAGGCAGTCGTCTCACCAGACGATCTGCCAGCAGCTCTTCACGCTCGGTGTATGGAGGTGGAGGTTCAATTTG